>PISX010003759.1:0-131984 GCA_004024625.1 Mellivora capensis | reverse complement strand
GTGGTGAGGGTCATGATGGTGATGGTGGTGAGGGTCATGATGGTGATGGTGGTGAGGGTCATGATGGTGATGGTGGTGAGGGTCATGATGGTGATGGTGGTGAGGGTCATGATGGTGATGGTGGTGAGGGTCATGATGGTGATGGTGGTGAGGGTCATGATGGTGATGGTGGTGAGGGTTGCGGAGATGGTGGTGGTGATGACGGTGATGACAATGACGGTGGTGGTAGTGGTAACAATGATGGTGATGATGACGATGGTGACGGATGATAATGATTGTCGATGATGAAGAGGAAGCTAATATCAATGAGAGTGGAGAAGAGGATGATAATGATGAAAATGGTGAAGAAGTTAATTGTGATGGTGGTGAAGATGGAGAAGAGGACGATGGTCAAGAATAAGAAGATGAAGAGGGAGAAGAGTGAGGTGCTACTACTGATAAAGATCTACTCTGAATCTCTCTTTACAGGCAGAGAAAAGGGAGGGATTAACCCAAATCCATAAAGCAATTAGTGGCATCTTAGGCCCCTGCCTCCCATTCGGGTGGTCTTTTTCCCTGAACCTACATCCCTCGATACCACCTTGAACTGAAACAACTGGCTTAATCCTTCAGTGGACTCCTGAGACTCACGAGTGCACAGAATTCGATGACTTGCCCTAGATCCCCTATGTGTGGAGTCTGCCAGTTGCCTCCTCCGTGTCCCTACCTCTTTCTTTGGTAATGGAACCCCTTTGGTAAGGTGATGTGGCCAATAGGATATGAGCAGAAGTTATTGGGTGGAGCTTTTAAGAAACTGTTTTTACCCTTCCTTCTGTTTCCTTCCCTGCCTGGGATGCTGACAAGATGGCCAGAGCTGGAGCAGCCATCTTAGATCATGAGGTCATAAGAAAGGAAGTCACATGCTGAGGGGTAAGGGGTAGACAGATAGAAAGGGCTAGAGTCCCTGATGACTGCAGAATGTCACAGCAGTGCCAGAACGCCCCTCTGTTCTGCAGAAATGAAGACTCTGCCCTTTGGAACATTCATGCTGGTTGAGAGAGACAGGAAATAAGGCAATAAACATGAACGTGTTCAAGTCAGGTGGTGATAAAGCCAAGGAACAGGATACAGAATGGCCAAGTTATGCTGCTTTGGAAGGAGTACAGGTGACCACTAAGTCCTGTGTACAAAGCTAGAGTGAGACACTAGGGGTGGCCATGGGGAGGGGCAGTGCACCAGAGGGGAGGAGGGCCTTGGAAATGTGCCTTGTATTCCCAGGGGTTGGGGATCTGGGGTGTGAACATTGGGGTGTGCATGGAATTGCATGTGTCCCCTCAATACACATGCCCATGTCCCAAATCCCGGAACCTGTGACTGTCACTTTATATGACAAAAAGTACGATTACAGTCAGGATCTTGAGATTAGATGTTTGTCCTAGATTATCTGGGTGGCCCTATGTGCAAACATGTATGTCCTTATAAGAGAGACAGGGGACAGCCAGAGAGGAAGCAGAGATCGGAGAGATGTGGCCACAAGTCCAGACTGCAGGCATCTACCCTAAACTAGATGAGGCAGGAAAGACCCTCCAGTAGAATCTATGGGTGGGTGGTGGGGGGACAGGAGGCATGGCCCTGCCCCCACCTTGAATTTGGCCTTCTGGCATTGAACTGTGAGAGAATACATTCCTGTTGTTTCTAGTCCCTCCCAGTTTGTGGCCATTTGTTACGGCAGCCCCAGGAAACTAGCACAGGGTGAGTGGTGGGCACTGAGGTCAGAGACTGAGGCTGGAGTAGGGACTCTGCACCTCAGTCTGGGTGTGAGGACAAGGGGGATCCAGGGCAGGGCGTGGTGGAATCCAGTGTGCATTTGAAAGGACAGCTCTGGCTGCCCAGTCTCTAGGAGGGTGGGAGGAAACCAGCTAAGAGGCACCTGCGGTCATCCAGGTACAGGAGGGGCCCCGCCCAGCGCAGCCCCACATGCAATCGGGCAATTGCCTACAGCATTCAGAGTGCACCAGAGGCAGACACAGGGTGTGGCTGGGCCCCTCTGATCAACTGAGCAGATGAAATGTGCTTTTAATGGGGAACAAGAGGCCATGTGTCCTCTGGGCAGAGACTCAGTTGTGGGTAAATATTTAGAAAACTGGGTGTGATCTGTTCATATAAAAAAATTCACTTCCTTTCCTTTAAATGCTTCTTTGAATGACAAAGTGGAACCACCCAATTGTTTTTACATTGAAGTACTGGGAAGATGGGTCAGTGACCTCCAGGGGCTGAGGCAGAGGAGACAGAAGGGGAAACGTCCACCAGGGAAACGTCCACCACCTCTGTCAGGTGACAGAAGAACCTGGGCTCAGCTGACCCTCGGGGACCCACAGGACACAGTCACCCATTCAAAGGTCAACTGCTGAGTTGTGGGCTCTACAGGGAAATGCTCTTGTTGATCAAGTGGAATCGGGGACCTTTACAGCTGGGTGAGGAGGCAGATTCACTTCACCTAAGATGACCTTGCAGAGGGGACCATTTTTATCAGTGTGCCTCCCTTTATCACCTCTTCTCTGTTCTTCATCTGTCCAATTCCTGGCTCCAGGGGAGCAGATACCCAAGGTGGATGCAGTATTCAGTGCCCCTAGGCTGTGAATGCAAGTGGACTTTCCGTGGGCCACCCAAGAGCAGGAGAATATCCACCCACCCAGCGGGAAAACCCTGGGACATATGGGGCAGTTCTCAGAGCTGGAGAGCACAATGTCCAGCCTGTAGGCCCCCTGTGCCTCAGGAACGTGGTTGCTGCTCTCCCTACTGTGGGGGAGCTTTTAAGGGCACCGAGGAGCTTCACCCTCCCAGACGGCGTTCGGCCTCGCCCCAAGCTTGCACATCCTAGGCCACCACCTCCACAGTGTCCCTCCCCAGACGGCCCCATGACTCAGCACTCACATGGCAGAAGGACAGAGTGGACACCCACACATGCCAAACACCTACTATGAGCCAGGGCCTTTTATGTTTTATATCGTGTAATTGTCACCACATCCTGAGATACAGGAGCTCCCGAGAGCCTCCCTCTGGGGGAGAGAAAGCTGAGCTTTGGAGAAGTGGAGGCTTGTCCAGACTCACACAAGCCTGTCCTTGCACCACACCACCTCTCCCAGGCTTAGAAGTCATCTCATTCTCTGAGGACTCATCGGATACTGCTTGGCACCCAGCATTGTTCCAAACACAGCAGATACAGTGAACATCACAGGTGCAACCCCCTGCTTCCTGATGGAAGCTTCCGGTGCAGAAATGTTCTAATTCTCAAGCACAAGTACGTTCAATTTGAAAATCATCAAAGTCTACTCTCATCTTCTGTGCATTGATCATACTTAAAGAAAAAAATTTTTATAAAGGCTGCATATTCTGGCATATGTGTGTGGTGAGGCAGTAACCAAGGTGTGGCAGGCTGAATTGAGGCCCCCAGAGATATCCAGGTCCTAATCTCTGGAACCTGTGATTGTGGCCCTGGGTGGCGAAGGCACTGTGCAGATGTGATTAAGTTAAAAGTATGGAGATGGCAAGATTATCCCGGATGATCTAGGCAGGCCCCAAGTATAACCAGAACTGTCCTTATAAGGAGAGGAAACAGGAGATGTGGCACTGGAAGCAAAGGTCACAGTGATGCAGGGAAAAAGTCATGACCAGGGGATAGGGTGCCCTTCCGAATTGGGAAAGCCAGGAACAGATGTCCCCAGGAGCCTCCAGCAGGGACCAGCCCTGCCTGTGCCTGACTCCAGTCCCATGAAACGAACTCTGAAGGTCTGGCTTCCAGAACTAGAAGAGAAGAGATTTCTACTGGTTCAAGCCACTGAGTTTGTGATGATTTGTTACAGTGGCAACAAGAAACTAATACATAAGATAATTAAATACAATATATAACATTACGTGCTGTCTTACTTCAGGCTACTGTAAGAGAATGTAACAGAGTGGACAGCTTAAGCAACAGACATTTATTTCCCAGATCAAGGTGTATGTGGATTTGGTTTCTGAAGCCCCTCTTCCTGGCTTGCAGATGGACCCCCTCTTCACTGTGTGCTCATGTGGCCTTTCCTCGGCACATGCACATGGAAAGAGGTCTCTCTCCCTCTCTGCTTCTTCTTGGTAGGGGCACTAAGCCATCATGAGTAACATCCTAAACTTACTTCCCTCCCAAGGGCTGGAGACCAAGACAGCACAACATTGGTGACAAGTGGTGGGAGGTGGTGACAAATGAGAAGATTTCAATTACATGGTCTTTTTCCCCCGGACAAGTTTTTTTTTTTTTTTTAATTTTTGAAATAATCTCCAACTTAGAAAAAAGTTGCAAGTACGTTATGGCGAACTTTTCTGTTTGTTGAACCGTTGAGAGTTGCTGATGGGATGGTTCAGCAGCCCTGAATGGTCTAGGCATATTTCTCACCAACAAGGACCTTCTCCTATGTCCTCACAACCCAACAATCAAAATCAAGAGGTTGACACTGACCTGTCACTATGCCCTTCTGGCTTTACCCACTGTCTCCAGCAGTCTCTTTCCAGCAAAGCCTCCTGTTCAGAATCTTCGTCTCCCTCACTCTGGAATGTTCCTCGATCCTCCTTGGATGTCACTGAAGGTCTGGGCCATTTGTTGGAAGAGTGTCTCTCAGGTTGGGTTGTCTAATGTGTCCTCATGGGAACATTCAGGAAGGCCACACAGTTTTTGCGGTAGCGTCCCGGAAGTGATGCCGTGTCCACCACCATAGGCCCATGGCTGGTGCTGCTCGCTCTGACCACTTGGCTACGGTGTCCTCTGCCAGCCCTCCCCTCTTCCATGATGCTCTCCCCTCTTGTGCATTAATATGTTTATTTACTTACAGATATCGTCCTAGACTCACGGCTTCGGATTTTAGTCAATGAATTCTATCGTTGTGTGTTGTGATCTTCTCTGTTCCGCCTCTGACCACTGGGAGCTCCTCAAGCGCCTTTGGACTTGCCCGCATCCTGTGAGCACCTCCCTCCCTCCCTCTTGGGCGAGATGCTCCAGGCTCACCCTGTGAGTGTCCGGGGGGCTCAGCTGGTTGAGTGTCCGACGCTTGGTTTCAGCTCAGGTCAGGATCTCAGGGTCTGGAGATCGAGCCCCACATTGGGCTCAGCGCTCAGTATGGAGTCGGCTTCAGATTTTCTCTCCATCTCCCTCTGTCCCTCCCTCCGGCTGCACTCTCTCTCTCTCTCAAATAAATAAATAAATCTTAAAAAAAATCACCTATGTGGCAGGACCACTAGGCTTGGGAGAGTCAGAAAAATGGCTGCCTTCTCCACCTGGCTGTGTCTTGCTAAGCCTCAACCACCCCCCCCAAAATGCAGTCAAGTGGTGGTCCCAGCCTCTGTCACCAGACCGCTGCCAGGACCAAGAGAGAGCCACATGGAAATGTTCCGTGCACCACTCACTGGATGCCGGCGGCATCTTCTCTGAGTCCGCCAGTGGCACAGACAGCCATTGAACTACATGGAGCAGAAAGGGGAACTTTCCAGAAGGACTTGTGGATTGTTCCCAGTGAAATCATCAGGAATCAGGCCACAGTTCTCTCCAGCTCACTCGCTGAGACCATGGGGATTCTGGTCACGGTCCCCCATGCACCATGCACTACTCACATTCTCCCGGCTCACTGCCAAAAATGATGCCCAAGCTGGCTCTGGACCACTCTCCAGGTCAACAGCCGCTTAGAGCTTGGCAATAGTCCTTGGCTCCCAATTCCAAATTCCTAGGAGAGGAGCTCGGAGGCCCAGCTGGGACATTCACAAACAGTCTTATGGTCTGGGCCCACTGGGCCAACATGTAGGGGCTTGGAGGAAAGATCAGTAACCAGAGACCCAGGAGGGGGTTGGAATCAGGGTGGGCTTCCTGGAGGTGGTGAGACTTGAGCATAATGACATTCTTGGTCTGAAGAATCTGCGAGGGGAGGGGCAATGTCTTATTCAGTGTGGTGACCTCAGCGCCCAGGGCGAGGCTTGATGCCAGGAAAGTACACGGCTACTATCTGATGAATGAATGAATGTCCTCCGCATGCCAGGCTGACCCAGCTTCAGTGCTGGGTGTGCACGGGGAAGCCTCGCCTTAGGATGATCCTGAAGAAAAGAAGTTCCGAGATTTGAGGAACCCTCTGGCTGGGGACAGGATACAGGTGAATGTCTCCATCCGTGCCTGAGGGAGGGAGGCGGGGAGCAGACGGTGCAAACAGAGGGACTCACAGGAACGGCAGAATGAGTGGCCAAAGAGGGGAGTTGGAAGGGAGTGGGGTCAGGGAGGCTCTATGCCGTCAGGGTTCTTGACAGACTTGGGGTCCTCCAACCCTGCACATTGCAAAGAGAGACTGGCCCTTGACTGAGTCCAGCAGGATGCAGCTGGGGCCCTCAGACTGTCCTCCCCACCGAAGTGACCGTGTGTGGCTGAGACCCTTGGCCACACTCCGTCGCTCCCTTAGTTTGGTCTCTGGAGGGGCCAGAGCCCAAGAAGCTACGGTCAGTCCCAGGGACGCACCCCCAGGACAAAGCCTGCTTGCCGAGGCTTGGGGGTGTGTCCCTGGTTGGCAGGATGCCCGGCGTGTGTCACCCCAGGTTTCTGGGGTGGGGATGGTACCCCACTGCGAGAGGACGGCTAGACGCCTGGCCTCTGCCCCATAAGCTTCTTACTTTTGCTGATTTTGTGAATCCTTCCGCCGTGATGAACCAACGCTGAGTACAGCAGCTTTGCTGAGACCGTGAGTCCCTCTGGTGAATCGTCGAACCCAAGGGTGGTCTTGGGGGTCCCAGCACTTTGCAGTCAGTGGTACTGTGTTCCGGAGCCCGAGCTGACAGAGGCATAGGCCCTAAGGAATTTGCAAAACGGGGACAGAAGACAAAGAAAGCTTGCAAGACACAGTGGGCTCGGGTCAGCTGCTGACTGTCTCCACCCTGCTCCTTCCCTGCTGGTGCCCCACTCTTCCCAGAGGACCTCCCCTCTGCTCACACCGCCAACACCACCTTCCCTGCGCTCCCTCTCAGCTGATGGCCGTGTGCCCCATCTCACAGAAACAGAGATGCCCCCGGGCAGGCGGGGCTCCTTGGGGGAATGGCTGGTTCCTGGGCTGTGGGACCCCTGGCCGGGCTGCCCTGCAGAGGACGCACCATTGCTTCTGGGACGCTCCTGCCAGAAATGCACAGGCTGCCTCAGTGTCCCCACGAGGAGGCATCAGATAGACCCGCTCTGAGACACTCTTCCAAATAACCGGCCTGGGTCTTCAAACACACGCAGCCCGGGACGGTCCGGGGATGACGAGCTTGCAGCCGAGACGAACACGGAGCTCATCTCACACGCTTTCCTCCCCCCTCCGTGCCGTCTGCAGGCGCCGGCTTATACCTGTGCCCGGTCATGCCGCCGCCAGCCCTGGAAGGGCGAGTTTGTTGCCCGTTACCGAAGCGTGGTTGGCCAGAGTTTCTCTACTCCACGTATGGGGTTTTTGTTGGTTTGTTTGTTTGCTTTTACTTTATTTTGGAATAATGTTCAACTTACATGGCGAATAATAATAATGATACAAAGAGTTTCTGCGCGTCCCTCGCTGGCTTCCTCTGCGTTCTCCCACGCGGCCGTAGCACCGTGATGGGAACCAAGAGATCGTCGCTGTGATCCAATCAAATCCAGATGCCATCGAGTGCTCCTGGGCCTGTCCCCTGTCTCCACCACGCTTCGTGGAGCGCTCACGCTCTCAATCGCGGACAGTCCCGCGGCTGCTCCTGAGTCTCGTGTCCTGGGCACCCGGGAGGTGGACTGGCCTGGAGCAGAGTACATAGACTATCCCCCTGTCGGGGTTTATCTGAAGCTTCCTCTCGATCCCGCGGCGGTGACACACATCTGTCAGAACAGCACAGAGGTGTCGTGCCCTCCTGAGTGCATCCCAAGTGCGGACGGGGGGGGGGTGCGACATGTCCCCTTACTCGTGACGTCAGCCTCGACCCTCAGCGAAGGCGGGCCCGCAAGTCTTCACTCCGATGTTGCTGCTTTTCCTGCTATAATTAGTAACTATTTGGGGGAGACCCTTTGGGGGGAGATATGCAAATATCCTCTTTCTCCTCCATCACTTCTGTCTGTGGGTCTTGCCTGGTAACGATTATCACCGTGTTGTTCTAACAGTGATTTCCTATTTTCCCAGTTCTGTCGACGTTCATTCGTTGGGACCGTGCTGGGACGAAGAGCTGTCCCCGCTGCCCGTTACTTACTTACCCACACGGTTTCGGTGAAGCAGGTGCGTGTCTTCCCGTCGGCGGGGGAGACCGTGTCAGCGCTGACCAGCCCTCACGCGTCCTGCAGGGCACTCTCAACGTTCCCCCAAATAAAAGCCGAGACGTCGCTCACGCACAGATTTTTAGTTTACTCTGAAACAAAGTTTTCTTGTTTAAATAAACAAAAATGTACGGGGAAGCGTCTGGGGAAGGGAATTCCAGGAAGAAGGAACAGCCAAGCAGTGGCTCAGAGTCCCGTGCGAAATGCAGCCTCAGCGGTACCCAAGCTGCCTTCTGACGACGACACTATTCACACCGCGTCCCTCCTACTCCTGGGCTAGCTCCATCTCTTACGTTGGCTCCGGGTTGAACGATTGCCAAGATGCCCCTAACCGTTCTCCGCCCTGAGTCATACCTCAAGATGCAGTGATTCCCACGAAGAGGCCAAGGCTACTTCCCCGCCCCCCATTCTAGGTCGGTCTCGTGCTTGCTCTAGCCAGTGCGCATCAGCAGTGACCCGCCGGCGGGTCTGCGCTTAGCACTGGAGGACGCTGCCCCAGCCACGGGAGCAAGCTGGCCTGCTGGAGGAGGCGAGACGCGGCCTGACGCCCGTGTCACCCCGTTCATAGTCACCCGGGCGTCAGACACGCGAGCGAGGCCGTCTTAGACCGGCCAGCCCCCAGCCAACCCGTCAGCGGACTCTAGACCTACGGATGAGTCCGGCCAAGACCCTCAGAGCCCAGTCAGGCCCTGCCCAGCCCATCTGCGGGCTTACAGGCAGAAACCAGCGTTTATCCCATGAAGCCCCTGGGCTTGGGCTGGTTTGTTACGTAGCCCTCGCTAGCCAACACAGTCCTTACCACGCGCACTCAAAACTAGATCCTGGGACACCTCCGGTGGACTCCTAGGACTCAGAGAGACGCAGTGTGGAGGCACTGGTCTGTCCAGCCGGCCAGAGGACATACGACGCCAAGCGGGATCAAGCGACCCGCCGGGAAGAAGATGGCTGCAGGCAAGTGCAGGGTCAGAGCCCGGATCTCCCGGCTCCCAGTCCAGGGCTCTCTGCGACGCTTCCTGCTCTCACCAAACCTCCGAGCAACTGCTCCAGGCCCACAGAGCACCTGCTGGGGTTGCCCTGCACAGACCCAGGGCTGACCTTGGCAGTGCAGGACTCCTGCTGACCCGGGCAGTTGTCAGAAGCCGGGGCTCCTCCTGTGCACGGCCCTGCTGGCCCCTGCACTCGGAGGGGCCTCTGACTCTGTGGCAGAGACATTGCTCCATGAGCGTTTGCTGAGTGAATGACGGATGAGTCGTGTCAATCACTGGGGGGGCATCTTTCTGGAATGATCCGCCTCTAAATAATGGCAACAGTGATGGCAATGGCCGGTTATCATGGCCTTGGCTGTGGTCTCGACTGTGGACCGGGCTGGGCTGGACGCATCTCGGGCCACAGTCCGTTTCACGCCCCTTGCAGCCTCACAGTATGGCTCCACTTCCCAGGCAAGGAGCTCAGACATGCAGAAGCTGCCCAGAAGCTCCTGCTCGCTGCCTCTGAGAAGCTTCCTGACCACCCCGGAGAGAATGGCTAGCCCCCATCCCTGGCCGCCCCTTGCCCCGATCACACGGGGCACTTCCCCTGTGTCCGCTCTAGGACACGCGTCTATAAGCTCAGTCTAACCTGCTCACCCGGGACGTGGCAGTGGCTGAGTCAGGACCCCGTGGAGTGAGGGCTCTGTTCTGGGAGGCCCGGAGCTGAGGGATTAGGGCCAGGAGCCTCCCGTCGGAACCTCCACCAGTAGCAGGTCTCGGCTGTCCCGCGGGCCCTTAAGCAAGAAGGGCACTCGGCCCAGGGAAGGGGCAGGTGCAGATCAAGGCTGCAGACGGGCTCCTCCTGGAGGCTGCCTCTGACCTTGGCTTGCGGCCCCGTCGTCATCTGACCTCGGCTCCGTGTCACAGCCCCTCTGACTCTGACTGCGTCCCTCTTACCAGGAGCCTGTGACGATCCTAGACCCACCCTAGTAATCCAAGACAAGCCCCCCATCTCAGGACTTGACTCAATCCCACCTGCAAAGTCCCCTTTGCCCAGAGAGGTCACATATGCCTGAGTTCTGGAGACGAGGGGGGGGCATTTTGGAGGCCACGATCCTATAGACCATGGCATGCGTATTCAAATAAGACTGGCTTCCGTCCCTGTGTCCCCCTCCCCACCCCACCCGAGGTCCTCATTCTTGATAGCTACACCCAGTAAAATTCACCCCTGTGATGTCCAGTTCTGTGGGTCTCAATGAGTGTGGGGTCGCAAGCCCACCTCCGTGATGGCCATGGGAGCGCCGTTGCCTGGGGACGGGGGTGGAGCAGCCGTTGGATTTGGGGGTCTCTACCAGGCCTGTTATCCCTGGGCCGGAATCAGAGACCCAACAAAGAGCTCATCAGGGGCTACCTTTTAGCTGGGGGCACTACTAGCTAGCGACCAATGATACAGTTCACTCTTCATGACCACAAGTTGGGCCGGGTGCCCCGGGGACCTGGCGTGCTCTCGGGTGACAGCAGAGACAGCAAGAGCCACGTCTTCTCTCCTGGAACCCAGCGCGGCCGGCAGAGGTGGCTCCTGCCCCAGCCCTGGGTTTTCTGAAACTTCATGGAAATTAAGAGTGGTCTCGAGCACACGGACCAGGGTCTGGTGGCCAACGGAGACGGCCTTCCCAGGGACAGCAAGGAGCCGGTGGCCCTTTCTTCAGCCGCAAGATAAAAGCCGGCCTCCACGCCGCAAAAAGACCGAGCGTGAATCACTTCTGCAGCCGTTGCATTTCCTTTGAGGCGCCTGTCACCGGGGCCGGGCAGTCAGAAAACATTTTGTCCTGCCCGTCAGCGGCCTTTCTCCCGCCTCGGGTGGTCCGGCAGCGGCTCCTCCTCCAACGGGACGCTGTCCCGGCCCCAGCTCATCCATCAAGCTCATAATGAAGTGGCAAATTGCCATCTTAAAGCAAGGCTCCATCCCCGACGACTTCGGCCTGTGTCCAGGAGGGTGGCAGTGGCCTGTCCCCAGGGGAGGGGCCCCCCAGGAGCCTTCCAGTGGGAGCGGATGCAGATGCTTTAGTGATCACTAGAGAAGTGGCAGTGACCACACATGACCCCCTGGCTCCCCCCAGGTCAGGCTGCAGGCCCCCTCACCACCCCATGGCCGCCGTGGGTATCCAGCTCCCCACGCAACGTACCCATGTAACCGGCCACCACTGGGCCGAGCAGAGACCAGCATCCTGCCCGAACCCCGGGAGTAACCCCTGACCCTCACGGACTTACCCTGTGTGGATGCATGGAGGGGGCGGGGCCTCCCCTCCAGTTTTCCTCTGATGGTTTCCTGCCAGGCTGCCCTCCGAGGTGGGGTCCCCAAGCCACCGTTCTGGGGCAGGCCAGGCAGGCAGGTGCCCAGACCTGGGCTTCTGGTGCCATTGCAATTAGGAAGAGACGCTCTCCTTGGCGAGTGGTCAGGCTGGGCTGGGGCTCGAGGTCCTGGGGCCAGGAGCATGGTAGCCTCACTGGCCTGTCGTCAGGCTTGGTCCCCTGGGGCTGGGATGGGATTACACAGACAGAGGTGGTTAGAACCATGGAAAATGCACCTGCCCTCCCTGGGCAGGGTAGGCCTCGATGACTTGTCTCCATCAGCCAGCTCTAGAGGACCGTCCCCGCTGGGCAGGAGGTCTGTCTTTGTCTATCAACCTTAAAAGAAAAATTCCAAACCACAGTTCTAGTCCCAAGACGTGAGCCCTAGCAGGGAAGGAGCAGGAATTCATGAGCCTGTGGTTTCTACAAGTAGCCTGGCCTCCTTTTTCTACCTTCCATACAAGTAGAAAAAGGTCTGCATTTCTGCTTGTCCCAGGTCAGGCCCTAGAGGTCAAATCCCCATGATGACCGCCAGTCCCTGTGATGACCGCCCCATGGCTGCCCCCCTCTAGGCATGGTGCCTCCGAAAACCTGTGCTCATTCTGTGCTTTAGCTGGGGTGGGGGGGGAGGTCAAGACTGGGCGTGCTCCTCGGACCGGGGACAGGGGGTCTGAGCCCTCCCCCCCGGGCACAGGGCCTGGGCAAGCGGCTGCCAGGGCGGCCCGGGGTGGGTGGGAGAGTATTGGAGAAGGCCCGAGCGTCCTGCTCCGAGTTCAGGTCAGCACCCCCACTTCTCCATTTACTGACAAGAAAGACGGTGACAAGCAGTATGTGTTTCGGGCGTCAGGAGAGAGAGATGGTGCCAGTCCAGAAAGGGGCCACTCGGCAAGGGAGCCACAGAGCCGAGATCGCACACTCTCTCCTGCCCCTCCTAGACCATGACGCACCCAAGGGGGCTCAGCACAGGCCAGGCGGTCTGTGAAGGAAAACCTGAAGCCTCTGGACTGACATCAGTCTGCCCAACGCGGCTGAGGACGTTGAAGAAAAGAAACCAGGACGCGGCAGTCAGGATTCTGCCCGAGAGTAGCCCAGGGTGGCAAGAAGGAAGCTCTGGCCAGGGCTCTATCCAGAGGCCACCCACTTGCTGCAGCCAACCTGCCCATAGCAGTCGACTTGACCAGTAGCCTCCTCCAGGGAGCCCGCCCAGACTCGACTTGACCAGTAGCCTCCTCCAGGGAGCCCGCCCAGACCTGCCCTGGCCGGTGTTCAGTAAGCTCCTGCCGTTTCCCGTCTGCCTCTCCTGCTGGACCCGGATCCCCGGGAGTTTCTGGTTCCCTCCAGCTCTTCCCAGCAGATAGGACCCCGAACTGGATCTCGACTCAGGAGTCACCCGAAGTCGCCGCAGGATGGGTCCCTCTTCTGCCTCGGCCACCAACTGCCCACGGCGGTGTGGCACCCCGGGTGGTCTGGAAGGAGCCAGTGGGTCGGTGAGGGCTGCGCGACTGTGGTCCACCAGGAAGGCGCATCTGTGCTGGGCGTCCCAGCAGCCGGCTCTCCCCGCGTGCTCCCGCTGCTGCTGCCTGTGAGCAGCCTGGGTGACGTGCGACGCTCGGGCGTGGTCCCAGCCAGGCACTCGTCCCGCGGGCTGGTGGAGCCCTATGTCTGGGGTTCCCACTCACCGGCAAGGGGACTGGGGCCCGCAGGGGCCACTGACTGCGCTTGTCCCAGCCCCGAGCTCCACGCACCAAACACCTTTTGCTCTAGCAAGGGTTGGGGTTTGGGATGAGGTTTGGAGGCTCCGCGGGGTCTCGGCTCGCCCGCGGCAGCGAGAGCCGGCGTGGCAGGCAGGACAGGCGGGCGTCCAGCCGAGCCCACGGCCTCCTTTCTCCGGGCCCCGCTGCCCCAGCTGCCTGATGTGAGACCTCCGACGAGTCCCAGGACCTCCCCCAGCTCAGTTCGTAAAGAACCGGGTGTGTCGGCGCGGGGTTGTCTCCCCCTGAGGCTGGTGGGCTCCGAATCGGTTAAGGCTGTCCTCCCCGTTGTCACTGTCACCAACCAGGGAATTCGCATTCGATTCAAAGCGGAATTCGGGGCACCTGGCTGGCTCCGTGGGTAGAGCGTGTGACTCTGATGTCAGGGTCGTGAATTCAAGCCCCACGTTGGACGTGGGGCGTGCTCAGGGTGGAACTCTTCAAAAGGTGAGGTTCCTCCTGTGGACGCAGGAAAGGAAAACTCGAGTCTGGAGCCCCTGCCCCTCGCATGGGTGCAGGGACCCAGGCCCTCATGGGCATCCAAAGGACCCCCACCAGCCCCTTGTGGGGGGCCGCACGCCCTTTGAATCAAGGAGAGGGGATTCTCTCCTTCCCCCGCCCACCTCAAGAGCCAGGTACCCACATAAAAAGGGCTCGAGTGGGCGAGGGCCTCCTTTGTCATCTGATGCCATTAAGGCCGGAATTTCTCATGGGAAAAGTAGCGTTTGGGCTGCATGAGGTGGGGGCGCAGCGCGGCCTGGCGGTTCCAGGCGCGCCCGACCTGGGGCTGTTTGAAGTCCTCCGTTATCTGCCGCCGGGGCTGTCTGGCCGCTGCCGGGGCATAAATAGGGTGATTGAAGTGGGCGGCCGTGTCTTTCCGGACGACAAAAGTCCCCTTGCTAATTGCCACATCAAATGATCGGGAACCCCCCCGGTGCACGCCCTCAAATTACCGTGAACACACACTGCAGCCCAAACGCCGACCCGGCGCGCCCCCCCCCCTGCTCCCCGGGCCGCAGCCCTGCTCCCCCCGGATTAGGTTACTCGCGCGGGCGGAGGTACAGGAAGGTCTCTGCGGATTTGTTCTGCTTGGCCGCCGGCCCGCTATGCCAGCCCCCGGCCCGGGCCGCAGCCCCCCATTGTCTCCGGCCGCCCAGCCAGCACGCAGGCCCGGCCTGCACAAAGCCCTAGGCCACGGAGGGGAGGTCCTCTGTCCGTGGTCACGCCCCGGTGACAGGGTACCAGCTCCCAGGCTGAGCCTCACACCGGGGCAAAGGGGCTGTCAGTCTCGGCACCTTCAAAGGGGCCCTGACGGCCCTAAAGTGACACCAAAGGCCAGCATCGGCCCCTGCCCCTCTGGGCTCTTTGCTGTCCCTGACTGGTGGGGGCAGGGGGACGGGAGTCCAGTAGCCAGCAGGACCCTTCACGCTGATACTGTACCCAACACTGTCTGGAGGGACCGGGACCATCATTCCCATCCTACAGATGGGGCAGTGGAGGCTGAGGTCGATCAGGTGCCCGGCCCCAGGCTATGTCCCTGATCTGGGCTCCGTGGCTGCTTATGGGCTGGCAGGGGAGAGACCGTGTCACCCACGGGTGACCACAACTGCTGACTTACCACATACAGACAATGTCAGGGCTATGCAGTAACCAGTTATGGGGGCACCCGTGGCTCCTGGTGGCCGGGCCAGTGACAGTCGTCTGTTCCAGGCTGTTCACCTCCTAAGGCTTAGCACTGATTTCCATTTGGCCTTGGGGCACTCCAAACCAAGAAACCAGCATGCACAAAGGTGCAGTGGCAGCACACCCGGACCCCACTGCTGGAGCCCCGATGGGAGGGAGAGAGCTGTGAGCTGAGCACAGCAGGAGGCAGGGCAGGCCGTACAGCATCCACTGTGCTCAGGGTTCTGGTCTCAGAGTGAGGAGACGTTACTATGGGGCTGTTACCTGGAGGATGGCGAGGGACACACCAGGACCAAGTTTCAAAATGACCACTTTCTGCTGTGCTGTGAGCCCAGCTCTCTGCTTCTCCCAGGAAGCGTGGGCACGCGTGGGTGCTGCGGACCTGCTGCGTGGGAGGACGGCGTGGCCACGGGGCAGAGAAGGACGACAACCGACGTGAAGGTGCCTGGGGTCCAGAAGGAACTGGCGTGACCAAGCGCCCACCAAGACGGGACAGCAGATCGCCTGCATCAGCCAGAGCCGAACGTAGCTGGTTCTGGGGGATAGAACAGGGACCCCAAGGCTTCCCTGTGCCGGGGAGATCAGGCAGAGGGTCCGTCTCTACGGAGCCTACCTCATTCTGTCATCAACATCACGGGCTCAGGGTCACTGGGCATCGGGGCACCTTGGACGGGACAGTCAGGACGGCCAGGACTGTCTCCAGCACAGAGTGGGTCCTCAACAAAGGTAGAGCTTCAGAGCCCTGGGACTGGACCCTTCCCTTCCTTGAGCCTCACTCCTTTCTCCTTTGCGAAAAGTGCCGGCCTGCAAGCGACTGTTGAAATGCGTTTATTTGGCAGGAGGGAGCCAGATGAAACCCAGCAGCCCCAGACAACACAGAGAAACTGCAGGCACGTGGGGACAGTGGGGAGGACCCATTGCTGCCCTGGCTCACCCTCCTCCCTGGGGCTCCCCAGCCTGGGGCGGCGGTGGGCGCAGGTCAATGCTCTCAGGCTCGACTCCCCTGGAGGCGTCTCAGCACTGGACAGAGCATTGCCCCAGAGGCTGGGCCTGCCTCGCTGCCTCGCTGCCTGGCTGGCTCTGACATGTGGATGGAGGAGGAAGGACATACCAGCCGCTCTCTTGGTCCCACCTCAAGGCTCTGACCACTGTCCCGCACTGCCTTGCCTGGGCCTGACTCCATGAAACACGCACACGCACACACAGCAACTTTCCCTTCTCTGATTAACACGTCTGATTTTGTGGCCGTGACTGCATGTGAAGAGTTGAGGACCCCTCCCCTGCCTCCCGCCACCCCCGCTCTCCCCAGTTTACAGATGGAATGAGTGGCTGAGGCTTAAAGAGAGGGACCGACTGGTCCCCCTGCCCCAGGGACCACAGAGGGCAGAGCAGGCGCCAGCGCTGTGTGAGCCCGGACCTCGAGGCTGCCCCTGCCCTCCCCGCCTGCCTCCCCTGTCCCGGCTCTTCGGAGGCAGAGGGACTTGCAGACCTGCTCATGTTTAGAAGCTCACGACCAGCTGGAGGAAGTCCCTCTTTCTGCCACTGACCTGGTGTAGCCTCACGGCTCAGAGTGTCCCATCCATGATGCCCCTGCACAGGGGTAAACGGAATCGTGCGGGGTGTGGCCGTTTGCATCTGGCTTCTTCCACGGAGAGCAGGTTTTCAGGGTCCGTCCGCATGCTAGCGCGCGTCTGGGCTCCATTCGTAAACGGTGCGCCCGGACCACCGCCCACCCGCCCGCCTGCCGCTGCCGCCTTTGGGCTGCTGTGAACAGACACCGGCGTGAGTTCGTTTGAATGCGTGTTCTATGTACCCGGGAGCACACCCCAGAATGCCCCTGCGGGATCACATGCTGACTCTGTTTACCCTTCGAGAAGCCGCCCCACTGTTTCTCGCGGAAGCCACCCCGTCTTGCATTCCGGCCAGCAGCGCACAGGGTTCTCCGGTCTCCCTAGCCTCACCCATGCCCTCGTGGGGTGTGGTTCCTGGGGCCACCCCAGTGGGGGCAGAGAGGTATTGTGGCTTTCCCTTTTATTTGTAAAAATCTCCTTAAAATATCATCGGGCATTTCAAGCAAAGATGACGATAGAGTATTCTGGAGTTCGTGAAGTAGGTAGACCCGAACACTGGAGAGCCAGGGCTCGCGGGGGAATGGCAGCTGCAGCAAGAGCCTCGAGGACAAGCACTAAATCAAGGAGAAAGGAAACAAAAAGGGGGGAATCGTCACTACACAATTAACCCACAAAGAGGCGGAGAAGGAGGAGAGGGAGACAGATCAGAAGACTGGAGCCAGCACCACCGCATCACAGTCCCACTGAATGTCAAAGGCCTAATTGCCCCCTAGGAAAAAGCAGAGACTGTCCTACTGGGTGCGAAAGTAGACCCAGCCTTCTGCTACACAGGCTCAATCCACTTTACGTGTGAAGACGGGGGGCGCCGGGGTGGCTCAGGTCATGATCCTGGGGTCCTGGGATCTAGCCCCGCGTTGGGCTGGGTGCTCAGCGGGGAGCCTGCTTCTCCCTCTGCCCCTCCCCCCCGCTCATGCGCTGGCTCTCTTTTTCAGATGAATAAATAAAATCTTTAAAATAAAATAAAAGCGAGGGGTGCCTGGGTGGCTCAGTGGGTTAAGCCTCTGCCTTCGGCTCAGGTCATGATCCCAGGGTCCTGGGATCGAGCCCCGCATCGGGCTCTCTGCTCAGCAGGGAGCCTGCTTCCTCCCCCTCTCTGCCTGCCTCTCTGCCTGCTTGTGATCTCTGTCTGTCAAATAAATAAATAAAATCTTTTAAAAAAGCAAATAAAATAAAATAAAAGCGAAGACAGAGAAGTTAGCAGTGCGAGCACAGAACACCAGACACCGTGCTCCGTCTGTCTGAGCCTCTCACGCCACCTGGACCCGCGTCTCTGCCACCAGGTCCCTGTGAACACATGTTGACACGCACCCAGGTGGCTCACGTGTCACCCAGAACCCGGCTTCTGCAAATGATGCAAAGCGAGGGTATTTTGGGGGCACGGAACCAGTCCGCGTGATACCCGATCCGCCATACTGCACTAGGCCGGTCCACACAGCCGCCCACCGCCGGGAGGGAGGCTCCACGGAATCCACGGGCCTCGGCTGGCAAGGACACATAGGTACCCATTCACCAATTGTCACAAACATGTCACCCTAATAATACTATAATCACAGGGGGCGCTCGAGCAGAGGGAGGGGACAAGGGGCTCTGCGTGCCATCAGCTACATGGTCCTATAAATCCAAAACGGTACTAGAGACAGTCCGCTCGTTATTTAGAAACAGACCCACCACCAGGAAGAAGAGGGTGCAGAGACTCTGGGGACTGGAAGAGGTCCGCGCTGGACATGCCCGGAGAGGACCCCCAGGTCCCCGCACGTTTGCGGCAGAGCCCCGTGGGCTGTCGCTGTGGCCTTGTGGGTCGTCACCAGGTTCACCTCGGTCCCTCCGCCTCAACACTCACCACTTAGCAGCATTAATTATCGAAGTGCCCCCCATTTATGGTGGCTTATCAACCGGTGCCCACATTGCCAGGGAGCTTGATAACATGACGGGGGCTGGAGGGAGCTTCTAGAAACTTCCAGCCCCAATTGTGCTGCACGTCGGTTGAACCTTGGTGCTGCCGTGCACACCGGCGTCAAGGAGCCCAGGGGCTCAGACGGACGGGCCACAGAGTGGCCTCCGCGAGATGACGTGGGAGAGGCAGGCCCCTCCCCAGCCCTGAGGTCTCAGCTCTCCACACCTCACCTCGCCCTGCTCTGCTCTCCAGCCCCCAGCAGCCAGAGGGGAGAGGTCAGAAACAGGGCTCTGACGCTGTGTGGGGCTAGGACAGTCACTCAGCCTCTCTGTGTTCTGGTCTGATTTAAAAGGTGGTCCCTGGATCACGGGGTTAATGGGGAGAGCGTGTGGTCAGGACGTTGCATGAATTTGACGGCAGGCGCCCTTGTTCTTGGCAGCTCGTGTGCTGTGGTTGGGGTGGCGCACAGTGTGGGGGTAGGCAGCCTCTCAGAGAGATCAAGAGACAAGGCCAATGTGTCCCCATCTGTACTAGCTAGCTACAGCTGCGTAACAAATCCCACAGACGGGGGCTCACCCAGCGGGATTCACTGTCTGTCCCCGTCCCAGAAGACAACGGCGCCCAACGATGCAGGCAGGGCAGGGTCCTCCCCAGGCCTCCCTCCTCGTGTGTGGATGGCTGTGCTCTCCCTGGGTCCTCATGGGCTCATCCCTCTGTGCGTGTCTGTGTCCTGATCCCCTCTTCCCGTCAGGACCCTGGTCCCACGGGATCGGGACCCACTTTAATGACTTCATGTTAACTTAATTTCCTTTCTCGAGACCCCACCTCCAAATACGGCCCCATTTTGAGAAACCGCGGTCAGGACACATCTGTGCCCATAACACCAGGGGGTCCTAAAACATGCCCATGTAGCTGGCCCCATGAGGGAGGATGGCAGTGAGGCTGGAGGAGTCAGCCCAGATGGGGTAAGGGTCTGGGTGGGCGGGGCTCTGTAAGGCTCCCCCTGGGGTGGGGGTGGGGGGCTGCAGGGATGACAGAGGCCTGGGGCAGCCTTTAGGGTGGGCACTTGCTCATTCAGAGTTCACTGGGTTTTGGTAAAGATGCAGGGGGCTGAGGCCACCCCGCAGACCCCGGGGTGCAAAGAGAAGGCCGGATCCTTACCATTAATGAGCATCTGGGGAAATACCCAAAGCACGAGGGCGAGCCCACCCCCTCCCGGGACAGCCCTGAGCCCCAGAGCTGCTACCTGGGTGTCTGGAGAGTGTGGGTGTTGGGGGTCGGGCTGGCTCGACCCCCATGTATCCAAGGCCGCACGGAGCCTTCCCAGGCACCCGGGGCAGCAACTCAAGCCTGCCCGGCTGGCAGGTGAGGTGCGTTGGGGCTGCCCGGCCAGGCGCCTTGGTGTGCGTGCTGTCCGACCACCAAGGGCTTGCCAAGCTGGACTCAGTCATTTCGCTCCAGCAGCCCCGCCACCGAGCCATGGAAATAACTTATTTTAGGAAGAGGATAACCCACCTACCACTTAGCGAGGAATGCGGACTAATTGCGAAGCCTTTCTCAGTTTCTTTATTTAGCTATTTATTAAACTGGCTCAGGCTGGGACTGATGGCCGGGCAACTCCTCTCGCTTGCATCCGGGGGGCAGCAATTTGGTCCTGATTAAAGGCCCCAGCCCACCTTCTCCCTGGGACGCACAGCTCAAAGCTCCGGGCTCAGGAATGCTCGGCCTGCGGCTCAAAGGCCTGGCCGCCCCCTCAAGAGCCTGCTTTTGCCTCCAAATTCACGCTGGGTCCCCACTGGCCCAACAGACGTAGCCGCATCTCTCAGTGGCTCTGGCCTGGGCCCTACAGTGCTGAGCGGGCCTGGGGCAGGGGTCACCAGCATCCCTCCCTGGGAACACCCCCTCCAGCCCCAGACGCCCTCCACACGGCAGCCCACTCTTGGCTTCGAGGCACCTTCCAGGATCTGACGTGGTCCCATGTATCTATCTGCCCACCCCTCTGGGAGGCAGCGTCCAGGAACCCAGGGCCCTTCACTTCCCGTTCATCCCAAATCTCCAGATTCTAGAACGTGGCTGGGCACATAACCACGCTCCATCCATAGGCCCCGAGTTCCTCCTTCCTGTTGGAAAAAGGAAAGAAAGCTTCAGAGACTGGCCCCAGAGAAACGGCAGCCTAGAAATCAAAGACATGTCCGTGTGGCCATCAGCCAGGTGGCCTAGTGGCCCCAGACACAGGGACACAGCTGGAGGACCCCCCGATCCTCTCTGAAGCCACAGAAAGCATTCCTGCTGGGAAAAAGCCCTGTCGGTCTCATCACCTACACACCCAGGCAAGAGTGATGGCCTGGCCACCTGTGGCCCACCACAACCCCTAGTGTGGGAAGTCAGGTCCCAGGCGTGAACGAGGGAACGGGAACGTGGGCACCTTCTTGCACGGCCAGTAGGATGCAAAAAGGTGCATCTGCCCAGAACACAGCCTAAAATCTCCCCGATCATCAGGTGTGGACTGACTGCTGGTCCAGCAATCCCATTCCTGGAAATGAAAACCCGGGTCTGCCCTGAAATGCACACGAGAACGCTCGGAGCCACGTTAGCCGATTTCGTCCCCAAGTAGAGATTACCCAGAGGTCTGTCCGTGCACCGACGAGGACCAGAGTGGGCTCCGGCCACACGGAGAACAAGGCCCAGGCCGTGTAGGGGCAGGAAGCTCTTACATGCACTGCCACACGGACGGGTCTGGGAAGCATGCTGCTCGGCAAAGGAAGCCCAACACAGACGTGCATCCAGCATGGTCCCCTCTCCACGGAATGTCCCGGGTAAGGACGCAGATGAGGGGTTGCCGGGGGCAGGACAGGATGGAGGAGGGGCGCAATGGGCACGGGGCTTCCTTCTGAGAGGATGCCAGCGTTCTGAACTTGGCCGTGCGCTGGGAATGGTCCAAGCTCGGTGGAATCCCACACTTGAAGTTGGTGAATCGTACGGTGTGTGATTCTCTCTCAATAGGATGCTGACCAAAAGCACACACAAGACGGGGGGCCTCCTCCGGCCCATCGGCTCCCAGCATACAACGAACTGAAATGCACACCCATGTACCCCAAAAGGCATGCACTAGAATGTTCTAAAAGTCCCAGTGTGGCTCTACTCAAATGCCCGTGGGGGATGAACAAGTCAGGAGGAAGGAAAGCACGCTGTCTGAACCCCAGCCAGGACCAGGGCAGCACCGACCGACGCTGAGATCGTGAACCCCAACATAAGAGCACAAACACCGGGGGAACCCCTTGCGACAGAGCACAGAAGCTGGCAGAACCAGGGCAGGGCATTGGGAGTCCGGCTGGGTGCGGCTGCGCTCTCAGGTCTGGACAAGTTAAGGTTAAAACCGAGCACGGACAGCCACGGGGGGGCGGGAGGCAGGGTGGGATGCAGGTTCGGGGCCCCCGGGGAGCCAGACTCCAGTCCCGGCTTTCCCGGCTGACTTTGGTTGGTTACGGTTTTCTTCCTGTACCATGGGCTGCCAACGGCACCCACTTGAGAGGCCCTAAGAGCAGCCATTGCAGCTAGCGGGTGGACCAGGGCCCAGCGCAGAGCCAGGAGCCCCGAGCGAGGCCAGCAGCTGCTTTCCTGACCCGGTCAGCGGGGCTGCCCTGTCCGGGGCCCCGAGAGGGTGGTGAGGCCTCCCCTCTCACTGGGTGTCCAGGCCCTGATCCTGGGGCCCCGTGAGCCCCTTACCTTAGGTAGCACAGGGACTCTGCAGTTGTGACCCCGGAGGGATGATCCACGGCTCGGTGTAACCACAGGGAGGGTCAGAGGAGGAGGCGTGACTCTGGGGACAGCACTCGGCGTCATGAGGCCAGGAGCCAAGGGACGCAGGTGGCCTCCGGGAGCGGAAGAAGGCATGAGGCCGGCCCTCCCCGGCAGCTTGCGGAAGACACGAAGCCTTGCTAGCACCTGCCTGCAGCCAGAGAGCCCATTCAGGACTCGGGACCTCTGGGCTGTGGGAGAATCCGGTCCCGTTGCTTCCTGCCGCCAGGTTCGGGGCCCTTGTTACCTCCGCCCCAGCACCTCCCTGCGCAGGGCCCCTCCCACCCCCAGGCCCCGGGCGGCTGTGTAAACCCCCCAGCGCCTGTGCTCGGCACACTGGCTGGGCCTGTGCCTGGCTCCGCGCCCCGAAGCTGGGATCGGCGCTCCGCCCGGGCAGGGCCGTAGGGTTCTCTCTCCCGGAGCCTCGGCTGCCCCAGCCTGAGAGCATTTCTCTTGCTGCTGAGGGTCTCCTCTAGGGTCCCTGGGCCTCCCGGAGCCCCGCAGATGCTCACTCAGGACACGGGCAAACGGCCCCCACCCCCCACTCCGCCTGGCACACATTATGGAGGACCTGCTGTGCCCCCAGGCCCCCAGGCTCCTGTGGGGCGGGAACATGGCTGAGCCAACACCAACAGGGCCTCTCTCCCAGGCACCCAGAGTCAAGCCGGGAAGACGGGTGTTAGTCAGATCACGAATCTGGCCTGTGAGAGACTTGGGAGTGGTGGTTGGGCAGAAAGATCCGGGAAGACCTACCTGGGGAGGTGATAATTGGTGGGGGGGGGGGTGTCCCAGGCATTCCACTAAAGGCCACGGAGGGGCAGCCAGGATTCTGAGCCTGGTAGAAGGCTCTGGAAGGTTATAAGCCTAGAAAGACCACTCTGGCTGCCCTGTGGAGACTGGTGCGGGGGAAGGAAAAGCGTGAGTGGCTCTGTCTGACCCCGGGAGGGGGCCTCAGCGCTCACCCAGCGGCTGCCCCTTCCGTGCAGGAGGCGGGGCCCACCAACCTATCCGCAAGCACCGCACCGTGGGAGCTGCTCCCAGCACCCTCCCTCCTGCTGGCCTGGGGGGCAGGGCTGGGACCTGCAGACAGGGGGCAGGGCCCAACCGTGGGGGCTCCAAAAGGTGGCAACTCTGCAGCTTCCAGGGGCCGAGACCCCCAGGCGGGCGGGCTAGGCGGCCCACCCTGCCCCATTGTAAACCTGCTCCGCTCCTCCCCTGCCTGTTCCCGGGCCTGCAACCAGGCGCAAATTGGGCCCAGCCAGAGTCAAAATGGCTTTGATGAGCCAAATGGTGTGGCTCTTTCCGAGGGAGGCGTTGGAACGGCCCAGCCCCCAGACATGGTGTCCTGCTGAGACCCAAGCCCAAGAAGGGGTGGTAAGTGTTGCTTTGTATAAGCCTCTCTCCGGAGGGCTTCGGGCGATGACCCAGCCTGGCCTCTTCCAGGAGCACGTCCTCGGCCCCCAGGCCTGGCCTGCGGAGCACAGAGACCAAGTCTGCCTTCCCGGAGGGAGGGGCTTCAAAAGAGGAGGGACAGGGATTCTGGAAGGAACTAAAATGCTCAGTAAAAACCAACAAACCAATGACGTTCTATCTTGAAGGCCTCTTTCGGGGTCTCAAGAGAAGCTGGGGCGCCGCGAGTCCTAGGCCCCCCTTGCTTCTGGCACAGTCACCTGTCCTTGCTCACCTGGCCTCCCCCGGAAGGCCCCCTGTTCCCCAAAGTCCGCTCCCCACTGCAGCCGGTGGTCTCTCCAAGCACCATATACCACGGCCTGCCTGGCCGCCCGTGGGGACCTCAGCAAGCCTGACAGAGCACCCGGCCACGTGCCCGAATAATGGTGGCGTCACTGGGCGATGTGCCGGGAGGGCGTGGGGAGGAGAGCAGATGAGGGCAGGGCCATGAGCGGGCTGCGGGGGCCACTCCCGTGCAGGGGGTGGGGGGGCAGGGTCGAGGTTGTGCCAGGAGAGTCACGAGTCGGGTTTGGGACACGGTCCCCTTGGGCTGCCTCCCTCTCCCCCCTGTGCAGGAGTCCCCTTAGCATCTGGAGCCCGTCTTCGCCCAGGCTGCAGCCGGGAGACCCCCGAGGCCCCTCCCGGCCCCCGATCCACAGGAGCCCTCAGAACCTCAGCTTCTCCATCAGGAGCGGAGGGCAGAGATATGCAGCTGTGGGGTCCTGCCCACTAAGGGGCACTGAACATTCCAAGGCCCCGAGGGAGTTCCCCACGTACCTCCTGGGGGTGGGTGTCTCTGGGGGGCACCTGCCCGCCACCTCCCTTCCCACATGGTTAGGTGGATGAGATTACCACCTCCCTGCTCACGGCACCCAGGCTGAGAGGGTCTCGGGCTTCCCAGGCGCTCAGGCTATGGGTCCCTGTGGGGTTCCCTGGGGCCATGACAGAGGGCTGGCCTTTGGGGCTTCCCTATGACACCTGTGTGGGGCATCCCCGCGAGCTGCCCTTGACCTCTCCTGGGGAGGTTGAGACCTCTGTGCCCACTGGACCCCTGTCCGGGTCCCCGCATGAACCCTTCACGCCCCACCCGTGCCCCTCCTGGCCGTGGGCACACTGGGCTACTCAACCCCACAGTCCCCCTGAGAAACTGCCAGGCCTCACACAGGCTGTGTGATATCCTGGGCTGCCTCGCCTAACCCTTCCAGGACCGGAGGGCCAGAGGCTGAGTGGCCCTGCTCCCTGGCTTCATGGTCATTGTCTCGGGGTTCTGGACATTCTTGGCACCCTTTTCTTCCTGGCACCTTGTCTTCCCACACTGACCTCGGGCACCACGTGGGGTCTGCAGTAAAGATCGCTTTCCTGAGTCTCTAGGAAATCATAGTTCATAGTATTTTCTGTGGTCTTTTTAATATTGTTGCTGTAGCTTGGGGATGTGAGTCCCTTCTACCCCCATGACCTGCACTTTCCTTCAAAGACATTCTGCCCCTGCCCTAAGCATGACCATAAGTGAGAGGCCCCCATCCCTCTCTCTGCCCACCAAGCCACAGCTAACTGGACTGAAACTCTAGCCTGCAGAGAGGGGAAAAGAATCACTCATCACCAATTCATTCAACACTGATTTACTGAGCACCTACTATGGGTCAGGCATAGGTTCAAGTCCTGAGAATGCAGCCGTGCATTGGACAAAGTCCCTGTGCTCCTGGATCAGGCTGTTCCTGAACTCCACTCAGGTCAGTTTAGCTCAACCAGCAGCCCCTTTAGTGAGAGCAGTACAGGCCCATTACTGGGCTCATCCATTTTGCCCATTTTCACGGCTCAACAAAGGCACAAAGAGCATGGGCTTTGTCGGCTGACCAACACGACTGCAAATATGAGCTCCCTACCTACAAGCTGAGTGACTGGATAAGTTATAAACATCCTAATACCTAAACTGAATAATGCACCAAGCAGGTGCCAGGTGCGGCTCTGAGTACCCAGCACGACATTAACGTGGGCCATCCCAAGCCTGTGGGGCAGGCGCCGCTGTCTGCAGGGACAAGGACGTGGAGATGTGGGGAGAAATTGGTTGCTTGTGGCAGTGTGCTATCCCTCTGTGGGCCTGGATCAGGGTCCTGGGACGACTGTAACAGAATATCATGGACAAGGTGGCTTACAGTAGCAGGAATTTACTCTCCCACAGTCTGGAGGCCGGAAGACCAAAATCGACATGTGGGTGGGGCCATCCTCCTTTGAAAGCGCTAGGGCAGGGTCCTTCCCACCTTCCCCCGCTTCTGGGACTCCCAGCATCCCTGGGCTGTGCCCCAGCTGGGCTGGTGGCTGCTCCCCTCCAGCCACTGCCTCCATGGTCATGTGTCCCCTCCTCTGTGTCTGTGTGTGTCTCCTCTTCCGTCTCTTGCAAAGATGCCCACCATGGGGTACAGGCCACCTCAGGCAACCTAAGATGTCCCCTTGACTCTAGATCCTTCTCTGCAAAGACCTCTATGTCAAATAAGACCACTTTCTGAGGCTCTGGGCAGGAACGACTCTTAGAGGCCACCAATGCACCCACTACAGGGGCCTTCCAAGGTGTGGGGGTCCGGGCCAGGGGCTCTTCCTGTCCACATCTCAGGATGAGCAGGTAGAGATTTTGCTCAGCATTTCCGAAAGGTGTCTTTATAGCTATGTGACCCTGTGAGGTCTGCTCTCCCAAGGTGACATCCCCACTGACCCACTGTCTCAAGGGCGGACGTCTGCAGACCCAGCCTATAGGGCAGGGGCCGTGACCTCTGAGGGCTCCTTGGTGGCCCCAGAACCCCTAGGTCCCCATTTGTTGTGGTTTCCAGGGCTGTCCCAGCCCCCTCTGGTGAGCCCGAGTGCCCAGCTCAGACCAGACACAAAAATGCAGAGAGCCAGGGGCCCCCACTTCATGCAGGGACACTGGGCACTAAGCAAAGAATGCAGCAGGGGTGGCAAAGCCCAGCTCTGGCGAGGAGGAGCCCATCTCGTGTCCCAGTCCAGGTGCTACAGAGTACAAATGCTGTTACAGAGCAGGACCCTGGTCCTGTCCGCCGGAGCAGCAGGGGCAGTTGGGGGGCAGATGGCAAGGACTGACCTGGTTCGGGGGAGAGGGGAGGAGAAGGAAGCAGGGGCAGCTCTGCTGGATGCCAGGGTGCTCGTAGACTGCCGAGAACAGGAAGAGTGGAGGCCTGGCAGCAAATTCTCTAGGGGACCCAAGTGTCCGGGGGCCGATCCCGTAGGGCTGTGAGGTTCACAGAGGAGTTCGGACCTTTATGCCGTAGGCAGAAAGTTTTAGGACGGAAGTAAGGTTGGATCAGCATCCTGGAAACATCCCTGAGGACATCGTGACTAGAGTGCGTCTGATTCAAAGGAGCGAGGAGCCCTACACTGTGTGTGACGTCGTCGAAGACCCCCAGGAAGCCTCCTCCAGATGTTCCTGGCCCAAGGCCGAGTCTGGCCTGGAGGGGCCTGTGCTGACTCGGGAGGCTTCCCCAGTCTTCTCACCCTAGACCAGCCTTCTCTGCTTCTGCCCCAAATCCACCCGGGCCTGGTCCCCACCAGCTGGGCTCCCTCCCCCGTGGGGCTCCAGGCACAGCTCCCTCCAGGATTGGCAGGACGCAGGACATTGCGGGAGGCCATTACAGGGCCTGGGGTCTTCACCCAGGGCATGAGGGCCCGCAGCCCCCTCCCCGGAAGGCACCCCCGGCCCCGCATCGGGGCTGGTGCTGGCCGAGAGGTCTGTCTTCTCCACACTCCCCTCCCGGACATCCATTCCTCAAGCAAGTGGTTTTGATTTTACAGGAAGTGGAGCAAGGGGCTAATCTGAGTTTAATTTTTAAAGCCAGGCCTTTGATTTCATACTTATTCATTTGAGTAATTAATGCCTCCGAGTCTGGGGTCAGAATGCATCCCCGCTTAGCTCGTCTCTCCCACCTCCAGAGACAGACCTCGAGGCACTCGCTACCTCCAAACCATGAATCTGTACCAGCTGCAGCGCTGCGACGCCACAACGGCTCTCCGCCAGGGACGAAGACAGCCCATCCTCGCGTGCGCGGGGTGGGGGGGTCCCGGGACCAACGCAGGCACCTCCCCCTCCCGAAGGGAGCCTGTGCCCACACCGCTCCTCTTTCCCAGAGCGCGTAGGCACAGAATGTTCTGGGCTTGGAGACAAATTTTCAAACCCAGACTCCATTCAGGCAACCAACATTTATGAAGCACCAACTGTCTTCGAAGCACTGGGTGGATGGCGGAGGGCACTTCGTTCCCAGAGGGAAGCAGGCACAGGGCGCGCCAGTCTGCAGGTGTGAGCCATGTCTGAGCCCTGGGCCGGGAGCGCGTCGCAGTGGGGGGCCTGGACGGGATTGCAAGGCCAGGGGCAAGGGTGCAGAGGGCACAGTGCAGTGCCCAGGGCCGAGTTCCAGAGGCTGTGTGTGGAGACAGATGCCGGAAGGCTTCTCCTAGGTGAGTTCATGGGGAAATATTTTTTTCTTTTTCTTTCTCTTTTCCCCCCACGAAGCACAGGATGAGTCCACGCCCTTGATTTCACCTTGAGCCTGCTGGCCGGCCTGCGCCTTCCTCATGTTCCCATTTCACTTCTCTTGTGCCACAGATGGGTCGGGCCGTGTCTCGGGGACCTGGCTTCTCCGCGCGTGGTGCGGGGTTCTGACAAGCACAACTATCCCTCGCGGGGGGCACAGAGACACGGCTTAGCCTGGGGCACGTGCCGACCCTCCAGGCCCCCGACACAACCGCTCTCCGGGGACACTCCACTGCCGGCATCCAGCCCAGACACCCTGGGACGCCTTCAAGAGGCTAATGCTGAGATGGGACCAAACTGGATGGAAATGGTGTTCAGGAGAGGTGCGCACAGCCTGCAGCCCGTTCTCTGGGGCACGGGCCCTGCATGAGAGGTCCACACCTCAACGTTAGCCACGGATGGTTCTCCTAGACAGAGAGACCAATGACTTGACCATAGGCGTCCACCAACCCCCACAACGAGCCCATTGACTAACCCAGTAAGGACAAAGACAGGGAGGCAACGCTTGGCAACGCTGGTCTCTCCAGATGTCGGAGGGTGTGCACAGCTGCCTTCGTGGACATGGGGCAGGTGGCAAGGGAGGCGTCTGGAGCCTCAGCAGCTCCCGGGGTGGCTCTCAGGGCAGCTGGGGGGATCCCTGCCCACCCCCCAGGAGTGGGACTTGCACAAGGGGGTCGCTTGGGCCTGGGAGGCGGTGACAGCATGAGGACACAGAGCAGCCTGGGGTTCTCCCGGTGGTGTGCACACAGCCAGCTCGGGGGGTTCTTCCGGGCCCCCGAGGGTGTGCACACCTTGCCGTCTGCCCCTCGTGCGGGGCTCTGACCTCAGCGACAGTGCTGAGCTTCACCATCCCCCAAGGCCGGGGAGGCGGTTTCTGTGGGTGCATTACCCCCGCCTCCTGAGCTCTCAATGGGTTTCTTCGGGCTCTCTAAGGGCTCAGGCCGTCCCTGAACCCCTGGCTTCCCGCTCACTGCCTGACGAACTGTTCACGCACCCCGGGACGCCGGATGGAAGCCCGGGCTGCAGGAGCACAGAGGAAGCCGGACTCTCTCTGACAGGGTCAAGGAGGTCTCCTGCGGAGGGAGCACTTGAGAAGGAGCCCCCGTGGCCTCCTGTTGTGCAGGGCGCCATCACGGTCCCTCGTAACGAGAGATGCTGGTGCAGAGCCTCCTGACAAGACAAAACCGTGCTGGGTCCAGAGGAGTCTGATTCGTCTCACCCCGTAACCATCTCAGGTCCGCGGTGGACGCTGGCCCTCCACGTTCTAGCCGCTGGCTTGAGTGTTTGCCTTTCTGAGCCTCAGTTTCCCCGTCCCAGCACAGGGTGTACAGAACCTACCTCAGGGGGCCACGGGAAGACCTAAACCAACCCCAGCAATGGCCCAGAGCAGGGCTGGCTGATAGGAAGCCCCACTCAGGGCTCAGAGCCGGTCACTAGAGGCCGGGTCCTATGTCCCGATCTGGGAGCCCGTGGAGCGCCACCTGGACCTGAACCCGAGGAACTCAGAGCGTGGTGGGGAGAGATGTCCACGTGTGACGCTCACGCTGCCTCCAGGATGCCCTCCTCAGGGGGCCCCCACCCAGCCCCTTGCTCAGAGTGGGCTCCTTCCGGGGCCCTGACATTTGAGCACAGTCCTGAACCGTACATGCCCTGGCCGGAGCAGGAGAGATGGGCAGCTCCGGAGAGGAGACAGTCCTCACTGCTTCCGACACACACATGCAGACACGCGAGCACACACACACGTCTGAAAGCGTGCGCACAAGCAGACACACGCACACAGATATGCACACACGCCCATCTGCGCACACAAGTATATGGGCAGAAATGCACACGTGTGTGTGCGAGACAGGACTACGCACTCGCACACACGCGTGTTCACGCACACATGTGTACGCACACGCACGCTCACAAAAGGCACGTGCATGTGCACAGCAGACACGCACACACACGGGTGCACACAAACTCACGGAGTATACCCCATGCTTGCGGAGATGCAGACCGTACATGTACGCACGGTGCCCTGCCCACTACAAACACGCCCACACCCAACAGGAAGGTCCCCTGTCCCTTCACCAGGACCGCAGTGACCTTCAGCCCCGGGAGCCCGAGAGCATTGCTCTGTAACAACCATCTCTAGGGTCAGAGCCAGAGAAAACCAGACGCGCCCCTCCCCCGCCCCCAAACAGCACCACCTTGTGGCCGCGGCAGGACCAGGTGGGCGGGGAAAGGCCTCTTTCCTGGGGCAAGGGTTTTCCCTAGAGCTGTGCTCCCCAGCCCGCTGTATCCCCGGGCGGGCGGGGGCAGGGGGCACTCAGCACACTCTCATTTGTGATGCTCTGGTCTGGACCAGCATTTGCTCCCCTGCCCCGCTGCCCTTGGCCGGCTCCTGTGGGGGTCCCCCCGAAGTCACCGGGGCACTGAGTCTCGCTCTGCTGGGGATCTAAGGAAACCTTCATTCCCTGCGCTTCTTGCCTATCTGTGAAACCGGGCCATTATACTGACGCCCTGGGACTCTCCGCCAACAGACAGCTGCGGCGGGATCTCGCTCAGGCTCCTCGCCTGCCGCGTCAGGCTCCCTTGCTCCTCCGCAGAAAACCAGCATCAGCATCACCCGGGAGCTGGTGAGAAAGGCAGGATCTCAGGCCCCCTCCAGATCCTCTGACCCCAGAGGATGTGGGAGCACCGCCGCCGTGATACCTTCCAGCATCCCTCACCTCGCTGGGTGCCCCCTACCCCCATGAGGGCCTGAGCATGTTCCCCTGTCCCCAACCCCAGCCTGCCGGGATGACAGCTCATAGCCACCCAGGGAACAAATGACTAAGAAGCCATAATGGTGAAAACGGGACACGGTGTTTCTCCCCACCTGCCCGTTCACACCAGCGGCTTGGCAGAGGGGTGTGTGTGGGGGGGGAGGGGGTGGACTTGGCTCTGAGACAACCACCCAGGGCCGAACCCTGGTTTTGGCATTCGGCAGGTGGGTAACCCTCTCTGTGCCTCCGTGTGCCCGTCCACCAAGGGGAGTTATTAGGAAGGTTAAATAGGATCCGTGCAAAGTCAATCAGTGTTCGCGAGTGAGGGTGTATTGGCTTCGCACCGTGTTCAAAAACCCCCTCCCCGGTTCTAACACATATTGACTTGGGGCCCCATGTCCAGAGCCTGGAGAAGGGGTCTCAGAGAGGACAAAAGCGGGAGGCTGGGTTTCTGCAGCCCTACCTAGGCCCGGCGAGTGACGCCCTGTGACTGCGGACCCCGGCTTCAAAGGCGCCAGAGGCGGCAGCGGCTTCGCCCACTTCCATAATTCGCTCCGCACCAATCAATCTCTCGCTGTCGATATGAACGTAGGTCCTGTGGCGGCTGAGCTCCCTCCCCAGAGAGTGTGCCACGAGCTCACAGCCAAGGGGCTTGCTTTCTTCTAGCAGAACGTTAATTTCCCTTGAGTCTCCCCGGAAAAGAGGTTTTAGAACAAGACGTGAAGCTTGGCAGGAATCTGACATCTGAAACAGCTGCCTCACGGGAGAAGAGGGGTTGAGACGTTTGCTAATTGCCCATCGAGCTCCCGGGTGAGCCTTGAGATGCTTGCAAAAAAGTTCCCGTCCAGAGCCCGTGCTGGTGGAAGATGCCCCGATGAGGGTGTGTCATGCTTTGCCTTTGGTCAGCATCCTTCCAGGAGCCAAGGAGAGAAAACAGGAAATTTCTTTTGGAAAATCAGAGCATGGGGTGGGGGGCGGCTTGTGTTTTAGACTCATCTCTGCTGAAAGCCTGCAGGTCACCGAGAGCCAGACGCTTCTCTTCCTGGGCACCTGTGCAATGAGGTCATGACATTCCGAGGCTCCCACTGCCCCAGCCCCCGCCCCCAGCCCCTGCCCCCAGCCCTGGCACTCAGCCAAGGGATCTCCCTTGCCAGACACAGAGACAGAGACAGAGACAGAGCCTCCCAACCAAAGCACTGAGGTCCTGTGCAGACTGAGCTTGGAAGAGCCGTGGCTCTGCCGGGTGTTTGGTGTGGAGACGCCAGGCAATTCCAGTAGCCACATTCTTGCAATGGGAGCTCTTGGAAAGGCCCAGGCTTGGGGTGCGGTGGGGCAGAAGGGCGGGTGTCACCGCAGCCATCCTCTGCATTCCGTCAGTCTTCGCCCCCACGAGAAGGGCAGCACAGGAGGAGTGGGGGCTGGTTCTGCGAACAGGGTCCGACCAGCCCTCCTGCTCACCCCCCTGCACCAGATTATGCCCCCACCCCCCAGCGCCCTGTAGGAATTCCGGGGCCCCTCCCCTATTCTGGAGTCAAGGGGAACATTCCGGAGTAAAGCAGCCAGGTGTCCAAGCCATTTCCCAACCCAGAGCTCCCCCTGGGGCCTGTGAAATTGCAAAGCACAGAGGATGCCGGCCACGCCCAGCCTCTGCCCTTGAGCTGGGCTCGGAACTCGTCCCACAACTTTGAGCCTTGACCCCAGGGCTGATGCTCCCGAGCTATTCTGTGAAAAGCAGATAAAGGAGGACGCCCAGGGCATGCACCTGGGCCACAGAGCGCATGTGCCTGCGTCCACAGAGGACCGTCTGGCGGCCTCGCAGGCTTCCCTGGTGACCATGAGGGTGGCTTCGACTCCCCAGTCCCCAGTGCCCAGCAGCAGCTCCAGACAAGCACAGCCTGAGTTTAAAACAAACAAACAAAAAACTCCCCTTTGCTTTCCGGTAATTTCCCTAATTCAGTGTGCTTCTGCCCAGACTGCTGCCCCCGAGCCCTCTTGAAAGAGAGCTTCCCCCGCTGTGAGCTGGCACACGACAGGTGCCGTCCCCTGCAGACCCGGGGTGCACGGTGGGGGGCGACGTCAGCCCCGAGCTCAGAGCCCTCACTTAGTCCTCCCACAGGCACCGGCTGGGCCCAGCCTCACCTGCCGTGACCCGGGCAGGGAGACTCGGGGGCCCTTCCTGAGAGCACCCAGCCCCTCCCGGCACCTGCGTGTCGCCCCCCCCCCCAGTCCCCCGAATGCGGCTGCAGAGGGCCAGGGCCGCCAGGGAGGGAATGCGTCTCACTGTGGAGGAGAAACAGCTCCTGCTCATTATGGAGGCTAACGCAGGGAAAGCTCCAGAAATAAGGCAGAGTGGACCGTATTAGGGTCCACCGGGAACCCCACGGGGCGGAGGACTTTGCATGCCATCCGGTTCGTCTCTCTCTCTCCTAACCTCGAGACTAAGAGGTCAGCAATGCTAGTCGTACCGGGAGCAGATGCAAGGATCAAGCCCCTTCTCTGTGCCAGGCTCTGGGCTAAGCCCTTCGCTCTACAGAACCTTCTGGAATCTTCTGAATAGTCCAAGAAAGCAGGCTCTGTTATTGCTCCTTCTTTTATTTCATTTTGTTTGTTTATTTTTTCATTCTCCAAATACTGACTGAGCACCTGCCCCGATTTTATACGAACTAGGCCTTGGAAAGGTTCAAAAGTCTTCCCAAGTTTTCAAGACCCACGTGCTGAAATCTCCAACGCCCTGATTTTGGATTAAAACCCTGCGTCAGGGGCGCCTGGGTGGCTCAGAGGGTCAACCCTCTGCCTTCAGCTCCAGTCACGATCTCAGGGTCCTGGGATCCGAGTCCCGCATCGGGCTCTCTGCTCAGCGGGGAGCCTGCTTCCTCCTCTCTCTCTGCCTGCCTCTCTGCCCTCTTGTGATCTCTGTCTGTCAAATAAATAAAATCTTTAAAATCCTGCATCAAAGCCCAAAAGAGTCGCCCCTGCCTTCCTACTGCAGTCCCACACGCACAGCCGGGAGCCTCGCCGGGGCGCAGGGGTGCGGGGAGGGACCCCCCTACCGAATGGCATCGGCTCCTGGGCACGGAGTGTCGCTCTGCCCCCGAGAGTTCAAGCTGATAACACGCTGGGAGTCATCACTTCATAATGGCCCCAGCCAGAATGTGTCCTCGTTACTTGGCTGCGAGCCAGCCGTCTCCATCTTGGCTCGGTGCCCAACTCCAGCCCAGTCCCCACTGGGATCGCCGGCCTCGGCGCCCTTCCCAGGAAGGCACATCAGAGGCGTCTATCCCCACCAAGGTGAAGCCAGGGGAGGTTAATGACTTAACGTGGGTCATGGCATCCTTACCCGACAGGACGCTGCCTACCTTTATCTTGGACACAGCATTCTTCGGGCAACCAACCCAAATCCATGGCCATAAATGGTGGCCTTTGCCCATCTGGAATTGCTGCCTCATAGGATGCCGATCGCTGACCCGGATTGTTTATTTATTGGGAGTATTTTTAGCTTGCACTCTGCTACCCCCGGGATCGCAGACTTTCCTCTTTAATCCTCTACTTGAATAGAAAGGAAACGGAGAGTCACACACAGGTCGCTTGAACTCCGGGGTAACTTTCGGGCAATGCTCGGGCCACTGAGGTCAAGCTTCCACCGGTGACAGCCCTGCCACAGCTGGCGAGCGGCGCTTGGCCCTCCGGGGTACGTGCACGGATCAGAGCCCCGCCCGAGTCGCGGGTCAGGGGGTCCACCCAGGGACCCACGGAGGGGCCGCAGCCGGAGAGGGAAGTGATGGGCCTTGGGGCCCGTGGACCCCACAAGGGACCCCTGCTAAGTCCCAGGGTGACTGCTTGACACTTTGTGCGAGATCGGGCGCAATCCCGCACCCGCCGGTCAGAGACGCCCCTCAGCTTCCTCCCAGCCCTGGAGTCCTTGGCTTGAACACAGACACGGCTAACCCGCTCCAAGCCTCGGTTTCCACAGTGGTAAAAAGGGGCTAATGGGAGGATTAAATAAAGGTCCTCGGCACACGGGGAGCGCCCCACGAGGGGTGTGTCCGGTTACCCTCGCCGCTGATGTTGCTCCTCTCAGTTTCAGGGACACACGTGTTGGTGCATCAGGGGCGTGCTGGAAACCGCCGGCCCACCCCGGGGGGCACACGGAAGAGGCGGGATGGGGAGAATCTGGTTATTGTCCCGACGCCAGGAGGGGGCAGTCAGGGAACCCAGGGTGCTGACCAGAGTTGTGGCCTTGAGTAGAGGGGGGACGCCCGTGTCCCGGGTGGCCCCAGGGGCTCGGCAGGAAGGAAGCCAGCCCCTCTCTCCTTCCCCGCTCCTGATCAGTCTCTGGCTCCTCCCACCGGCTGAGCCCAACCAGCACCCACAGGCAGGGAAGCGGGTGACCAGTCAGCCTCCTGGGGCAGAGAAGCAGGGTGGGGAGCGGGGTGGGCTGGACCGGGGGCAGGTGCAGGCAGACAGTCACCATCTGCGTAGGGTCCTTCTGTCCCCGGCTGCCACGTTTGCCTGGAGACCAGACACGGGTGAGTCGCACGGAGCTGGGTGCTGGGCACTTTTTATTCCTATAAATATTCTTGAGTTTTGCTCCGAGGTAGAGGTAAGTGACATGTTTGTCGTTGAATGTGATGGCTTGGCGTCGCTTGTTTAGAATTCTCGGGTGGGACCTGAGCCGTGTCTCACCTAGGGCTGACTTCACTCACTAAGGAAGCCAGATCTCTCTGCTCAGTCCACGGCAGCTGCTGTCCACTACGAGGCCGTCCCGTCCGGGGACAACGGAGTTATTTGTCATGCATTCCTCTAGGGGTTCTCTCCCCGGCCCGGGGTCGCCCCTCCACGCGCATGCAGGTCAGTTCTTGGCTGAACACGCGGAGGCCTTCTGCATGCCCCAGACACCGCTGTCCCTGAGCTCAGGGCTCTTCTCAGCTCGGGGAGCCCTGTCCCGTACCACGACCTGGGGACTCTTGAGGCTGCAAGCCTAGGAAGTCGCAGGACTCACTGCCTCAGGAATTTACTGCCCTATGTTGCCTGATGTTCAGCTTCTGCAAACCATGCTCGCCTACGTTCTGTGTGGGCGCCAGCCCAAGGGAGAAGTTTGCATATAGTTTTTATGAATGGTTTTATGGTTTGAGTGAAATTCTGTCATAGACATCCTTCCGTCCTTCACTCGCAAAGGAGTTCTTTTTGTTTTTTGTTTTTGTTTTTTTTTAGTAAACTTTTTGTTTGGGACGAATCTTAGAGTCACTAAAACATTTCTGAGGACAGAGAGCTCCCCTCCCCTGCCCTCAGCTGACTCCAACCACCGTACCTGAGAGGACCCCGTCACCATTTATGAGCCCAAGAGATCAACACCACTAAAACTAGGCCCAGACTTCATCCTCGCCCGCCACGTCTTTAAGAACCTTCCTGCCACATGCCCATGGGGACTCGGGAGGCATCCCTGCCTCGTTGGGCCCGGACGCTCTCCCCCAGGCGGACGCCAGGCTGAGGCCCCCACCCTGTGGTTTTGGACATATCCGAAATGGACGTGCATTTGCAGGCTCTCCAAGGGCAGAGCCTGGGAAGGTGGCCTAGACCCTCCTCTTGCTGTCACCAGTCCTTCTCTGGATGGGGACACCCCTCAGGCCCATGCAACCTGGACTGTGAGGTCCCCGAAGGCGGCCACTTGTCCACCTGGGGCTGCCAGGCCCGTGAACGGTGGCGAGCCCCAACCAAGGGGCGCTGTGAGTGTGAGATCCACGTGGGCCTTGAAGACATTGAACGAAGGTACCAGGAATGACAAACGTCACACAGATAATGTTTCCACGCTGACCGTCGGTTGACAGGGTCAGACGTTGGAAATGCTGCATTAAATAGAATAAGCGATTAAAATCAACGTTCCCTGCTTTACTTCTCTTGTTTAAGGTGGCAGATAGAATGCTTCCCATCACCCGTGCGGCTCCCACTTTATTTCTCCTACTGGAAGGCAAACCAGTTATGTGGACAAGCCCCGGGACAGAAGTGGCTCCTTGCTCCAAACCCCCACCACCCCTACCCGCCAACCTGCACCGCCCACCTGGATCCCCGCCGCCATGCACCTCCCGCCGTCCCCTGGCCACAGCTGAGACCCACCGGAGCCCCAGGTGACCATGGGGAGCTGGAGCCGAGACGGGCTGGCTCCAGATGTGGCCGTGAGGCTGCAGGGAGGTCCTGGGTGCCCCGAGGGGTCAGTGGCCTGCTGGGCACAGCCATGGCCGTGGCTGGGATGCCCAGAAGCCCCTGCTGAGTCACGTTTCTGTGCTGAACCACAAGGAAATTCCTTCCCTGAGGCTCGCTTCCCCATTTGGAGAGTCTGGTTAATAAGTTACTTGCCCTTCCCGTCCCCAGTCCCCAGGTTACCCAGACCCGGGGGGGCCCCCACGCATGCCCAGGGTGACCTCCAGTGTCCCACGCAGGGCGTGGCAGGGTTGGAATGTGTCTCTTTAAATGTGACTGCTTCCGAAAGGAGCCGAGCGAGGGGCGGCCAGCCTTTACACTCTCCGTCCGGAATTAGCCGCCTCCCACCTGTCGCCCTCCTTGCCCCCGGCCTTCTCACGCGTGTACATACTTTCCATACATCACAAGAGTACATGCATGTTGTCCTTAGCAAGACGGGACGGGAGACTGGCTGGCACCTCAAGCTGGAGCCCTGCCCTCCCCTGCGGCCCCCATGCCACTTCCCTCTCCTTCCACCTCTTCTCTCCTTTCAGACTTCCGCTGCCAACCTCCCACACCCCTGGGGTGCGGGGGGGCTTTTCCCATGTTTAAGAAGGTGTCACACCTGTCCAGCTGTCCTCCCAGAGCAACAGACCCCGGGGCGCTTCCCTGCATGGGACGGGGAGAAGCAACCTCCTCCCGCTCCCTGTGAGCTTCCGGACGATGACATGGCCAGCCCCCCAGATGCACACACCCTTGGCGCCGGTGTCCCTGCGTTTAGGAATGTAACCCACGGATGTCCTCCCTCCCTGCCACGGGGCGGGGCTCCCGGGGTCTTGCTGCTGCGTCGCTGACAGGAAAGCAACAGGGACCAATCTGGTAAATGATGCCAGTCCTCGGACTGGTTCACTAGGCAACCATCCAGGGCAAACCGGATCCAGCCTAGCAGACGCTGCGCCCCCTCTGCAAGCCCGAGAGCAGAAGCGGACGCGGGGCTAGGCCCCGCAGTCCCCGCTCTGGGGTTTTCCGAGATGGGTCTGCACGGGCGTGTGCTGGGGCGCACGTCCACTGGGAGTGCATCGAGCACGTCTAATGGCGCGTAAGAAGCAGGGGCAGAGCTTAACTCTGGAAGTCGGGTCTCTGGGCTGCGGGTGAGGAACCGGAGGATTTTTCCCTGCACACGTCCGGGAGCGCGTGATGATTTTCTGACTACCCCGAGCTACTTTTATTCAAGGACAATGGAACGCAGCCGGGCCACAGTCTGGACAGGCTGCTGTGAAGACCTCGGCCTTCAGCTGGGAGCTCCATGGAGGTCCCCACTCGGCTTCCTGGGTCCGGCCACGGTGAGTCCCGCCCGGGGTGTGGGGGCCCCCCTGCTGTGGAACCTTGGCCTTCACCGGCCTCCAGAGATGCTGTTCCCTCGGCCTCCTCCAGGGGAGCCCGTGAGCACTGGACCCAGGCCTGTCCCGAGGCCCAGCAGGCCCAAGAAGGGCTTCCTTCCCCTTAGCGGAGCCGATGGGCAGGGAGAGGGGTGGGATGTGCAAGGTCTGGACCCAAGGTCCCCCCAAATGCTGAGGGAGCAGGGGAGCAGCCCCAGGTTCACCCCATCCTGACTAAAGGCTAGGGCAAGCAGGGCTTCCTCTGACCCCAATGTTCTCCCCTGTAAAAGGGGGAGCAGAGGCTCCTGCCTCACGGGGAGCCCTCCCTGCGGGTGAGGCCGGGCCAGGCTGCTGAGCCCCCACCCCTGGGCCGTGTTGCTCAGGTCCCGTGTCAGCATCATAGCCGACTTTGCCTCCCTGAGAAACCTACTCTCTCATCTTCAAATACCTCTTATTTAAAAATAAAGCACAAGGACCGAGTAATGCCCCAGGGACAGAGACCCCCAGAGGTGGCTCCCCACCCCCGCACCAGCATCCCCTCCCCTGCGCTCAATCCTAACCTCTGGGATAGGACCCAGGAATCTGCTTAATGAGAGCCTGGGGGTTCCAAGGCACACAGTGTGAGAACCGCCCCCAGGCTGTAGAGCCTCGGCTTGCTGTGGGTGATGAATGCAGGGCTGTAGTCCGTACCCAGCGACACTTGGCAAGCACTGACCACAGTCATCCCCAACCCAGGGCCAGGGTCCTGGGAGGGAAGCCGGGCCAGGGCCCCCCACAACCTCTGACTTGTGGGGGTGTCTCTCCCTTCCAGGTCCGACCTGAGCTCTGCCGGCTCGGCGTCCAGAGGCCTCACCCCGGCGCCCTGCTTTTCCTGTCCCTCCCTGGCCCTGGGCTGCCCCCACCCTGTCCTGCTCCAGGCCTGCCCCTGAGCTCAGCGGGGCCCCCTCTGGCCCAGAACTTTTGTGGAAACACTGGGGACCCACGCTCTTCTTCCTGAGGGCTCAGAGGTAACAGATGCTGGCTAGGAGCTGCCAGGGCCTCACCCGTGACAGGGACGGCGGGCGGGGGGGCCAGTGCCCCAGAGCCAGGCCAGCAGACACCACAGCCCCGGGACAACAGAGACCAGAGCCCCACGTCACTGGAACTGTGGGACCCAGAGGCCCACAAAGCCACTTTGAGTTGGTTTCTTCACTTGCAACGAAGAAAAAACAAAAACTAAAACAAGGGACGCCTGGGGGGCTCAGTTATTAAGCGTCTGCCTTTGGCTCAGGTCATGATCCCTGAGTCCTGGGATCGAGCCCCGCGCTAGGCTCCCTGCTCGGCGGGGAGCCTGCTTCTCCCTCTCCCGCTCCCCCTGCTTGCGTTCCCTCTCTCGCTGTCTCTCTGTTAAATAAATAAGTAAAGTGTTTAAAAAAAAAAAAACACTAAACTGAAACAAGCTGCAAAAACAAGTGTTTGAAGCCTTGAGCCTCTCCACCTGGAGAAGTTACAGTGCACATGACCTGTTTCCAGGCGGTCTCCTCCCCCAGCCCAACTCCCCCATCCGGGGGCCGCTGTTGGCCCCACGGCCCCCTCTGGCTGGGCATCCTCAGCACCCAGGCCTGGGGCTGGACCAAATTTAAGGGGCTGAATGCTGTCATCAGCTTCTCCGGTTGTAAATGTCTGCTTACCTCCAGCCGCCTCTCACCGCCGGTCACTGGTTTAGGCTTTTATGCGGGTAGTTTGCTTCTCCTGGGGAGGCAGGAGCAGTCCCGAAGGTGCCTGGTGGCAGGGGAACCAGGACTTCTTCCTTATAGAGTGATGGAGCCCGGGCCAGCCACGGCTCTGCAGCTGCCCGGCCCTGTGGAAACCCTGAGTGGCAGGTGGGGGGCCAGGGACAGAGGCTGTTAAGGGCAGGGACCACCCAGGGTCACCAGCCCCACAGGCAGAACAGAGCTGGGGAGGTGACAGGAAGAGAAGCCTCTGGGAGGGAGGACCCTGGTGAGCCCCAGTCCCACATGCCGTGTCTTGTTTCCCCTTCTATTCTCCTGCCCCTCATGGCATGCCTGGATCCGTCCAGCCCTGTCTCCACTCTCTTTCCTGCCAGTTTGAGTGGAGCACTGGGCCTGGAGCCAGGGTCGGGCCCTTTCTCTGGGCTTCCACTGTCCTCACCTGCAAAATGGGCATAAGATGCCGAGCCCCCACCTTGCAGGGGAACCATGGGGACCCACAGGAGGCGGCAGGGTCTGGGGTCCTGTTAACCAGCTGGCATGGACTGACCCATGGGGTGTTGTCTATAGAAGGTTCTAGGAGCCCAGTCCATGATCCCTCGCCCCAGGACGTTTGCACTCTGAGGCAGCCTGCAGGAGCCAGGCCTAGCTAGCCCCTTGGATGCAGGTTGTGTGAGGTGGAAGGTTTCTAACTCCAGCCTTCTGGATTTATCCATTCAACAAATATCCGTTGCCTATCTATCATCGGGCGGGCACAGGTGCTGGGAACGCGGCAGAGGCAGAAGCAGACACAACGCCGACGCTCCAGGGGAAGTAAACAGACAGTAAACATAACAAGTAGAATGTACGGTCCGTTGTGTGATGATGAGATCCAAATAGGAAACTTCTGGGCGCCTGGGTGGCTCAGCTGGTTGTGCGACTGCCTTCGGCTCAGGTCATGATCCCGGAGTCCTGGGATCGAGTCCCGCATCAGGCTCCCAGCTCCATGGGGAGTCTGCTTCTCCCTCTGACCTCCCCTCTCATGCTCTCTCACGCTGCCTCTCTCTGTCTCTCAAATAAATAAATAAAATCTTAAAAAAAAAAAAAAAACGAAATAGGAAACTTCTGGAGGAAATGGGGATCAGCATGTCTGAGTTGGGGTTGGAGCCTCAATTTTCAATCAGGTGGCCAGGGAAGGCCTCACCAGGCCAATGTCATCTGAGTTAAGAGCCAAAGGAGATGGGGAACTGAGACACAGAGATCCCAAGAAGAGTGGTCCAGACAGGTCATGGGATGCGCAAAGCCCTGTGGTAGGAGCTTGGTGTGTGCAGAGAACAGCCAGCGGGGTAGCAGTAAAGGATCTGTGAGAAAGTTAAGAGAAGTGATCAGGGAGGTTAGGGGTCAGGGTATGGACTTGGCTTTGACTCTGGGTAGGATGGAGTCTGGAGCATTTTAAGCCCAGGAGAGAATGATGTACAGGAGACCCCTTTATCCACAGGAAATACATTCCAAGACCCCAGTGGGTGCCTGAAACTGCGGACAGGACCCAAACTACATATACTATGATTTTTCTATGCATACATACCAATGATAAAATTTAACTCAGGGGCGCCTGGGTGGCTCAGTCAGTTAAGCATCCAACTCTAGAACACTCACAGACAGACACCAACTTTGACTTTGACATTCCTATTACTTTCATGGGTCGTGAAACCATGTTCTTCTTTTGAATTTTTTCACCCACTAGAAACCAGAACAGGGGGCACCTGGCCAGCTCAGTCGGTGAAGCATATGCAATTCTGGGTCTTGGGGTTGTAAGTTTGAGCCCCACGTTGGGGGTAGAGATCTTAAAAAAAATTTTTTTTTTTTTTGGAATGGCCATTCTTAGTTCACCGGCAGCTCCCAAGAAGACGGGGCAGATCTGACGCGGGTCCAGGCTTGGCCGACCCCTGCTGGAGGCTGTGGCCTAAACTGGGCCATTTGGAGTTGGGAATGAGGCTGGGGTACAGCGCTGTAGGCTCCTGGGGGATCCTTCTCATGGTGGGGGCTTGTGGGTGGGCAAGGGATGGTCCAGACACACCCCAGGATCTCGAGGTCAGGTCCCGAGACCCTGCCCCTCTGCCTGCCTTCTCCTGACCCTTCGGAACCCCTTTCTCCAGCACCTGACAATGACCTCCCTGGGGACATCAGTGTCTTACATATTGGGGACTGCACTGTGTGCCCCCAGGCCCCTCCCCATTTCATCTCTGTCCCCACTCTGTGACCCATACCTGTGGCTCAAGGGTCTTCAAGAGGCCCCCTCTTGCAAGAGAGGAGACAGGATGACATAGAGAAGCAGAAGAGAAAGTCCTGAAAAGACCCGTATGGACACGAGTGTGTCCAGACCTGATTTTATCATGTCATGTTATTTTATGTTGGATTTTGGACGAGGGGTTGTAGTAGGCTGGATTGTATCCCTGAGACCCCCGCCCAGACGAAATCATGTCCTAAGCCCCAGAACCTCAGAAAGTGACTGTCTTTGCCATCAGGGTCTTTGCAGGTGTAACCAAGGATCTTGAGATAAGACCATCCCTGATGAGGCTGGGCCCTTTAAGTCCAACAGCAAGCGTCCTTATAGGAGACAGAAGAGGACACACAGAAGGAAGGGGCCCTGTGAACACGGAGGCAGACGTTGGAGGGGTGCGGCCTCCAGCCCAGGGACACTGGAAGTTGGAAGAGGCAGGAAGGATCTTTCCCTAGAGCCTCTGGCAGGCGTGCAACCCTGCATTTCCCCTCAGTCCCTCCGGGGCCGCCCTCCTCCAACCTGCTCTGAGCCAAGCCAACTCACTGCTCCGTGCTCAACACAGTGCTCCCCACTGCTCTGCCCAGTGGGGCATGAGGAAAGTCTGTGAACAGAAGCCGGCTGTCCCACGGACGGGGAACTCACTCCCGTGCATGGCAAGCACAGGGCCAGGCAGGGACCACAGCTCCTGGTTTGACTCGTATTCTGAAGTTGGCCCCAGGGAGGAGCTGCCCGCCTCCCCCGGGGTAACATGGGTTTGGTGAGTGAGGCTAACCACCAGGGACCTCGGTGGGGTCACACCCGGCCCTGCTGAGTGGCCCCTCCGGCTAGTGGGCCCAAGGAGCTGTAGAGGGCAGGAGGGCCCAGCAGAACTCCACAGTCCCCGACCATTTGGCTCCCAGCTGGGCCGGGCTCCCAGCCCGGCTGAGGCCCCAGGTCACACCTTTCCAAGGGAGCCTTCGGGGTGAGACGCAGATCCATCTGCGCTGGCGAGAAAGGGACCCCGCTCACCGACCCAGTGTGTCCCCAGGGCCTCTGGGGCCACGCCCAACCTGTTTCCTGCCCAAGAGACAGACAGAACAGGCTCTCCCAGCCCCCCAGTACAGACAAGGAAACTGAGGCTCAGAGAGGTTTGGGATCTGGGTGGGCCTCGGCGGAGGCTGGGTTTGAACCCAGGTCTCTGAGCCCCATTCCAGTGCCCTTCCTGGTACCCCCCACCGTTATGCCAACCTCACCGCCTGGGGCAGGTGCCTGGGTGGGAGGGGAGTCCCCAGAGACCGGTGCTGCCGTCCACCTGCCTCCGCATCCCTGCCGGGTCCCACTCCTGGCATTTCAGTGTCCACCTGCTGCCCAGCCTGGGAGGTACCAGCCCTCGGCCCTCCCTCCCACCCTGGAGGAGTCAGGGGCTGGACTTCCCCTCCCCACCAGTGGGGACCCACCAGATGGTGCAGCCTGGCGGTCCAGCGGGAAGGAAGCCCGCCGCCCTCAGAGCCTGGGAGGGAGGAGAGGGGCCGCCACCCTCTGAGTCCCCAGCCTATCTGGGTGGGACTGGGACACCTCGCCCCTCCCCACCTTGCGGGCTGCCGAAGCAGCTAGCCCTCTTCCTGGGATCCAGCACCCATGGGATTCCAGACTGATCTGTGAGTGAGGGCAAGAGGGAGGAGAGGCCACTGGCCTGGTGGCCGCATGTCCCCAGGCCGGCACTGCCCCCTGGAGGGCAGTCTCAGGAGCCAGGGCAAGAGCATCTCCAGGTGCTGCTCCGCTGGGGAGCAGCGGATCCAGACACGCTCTCCCCCTGGGAGCTCCTGTCCAAGCAGGGGACCTGCTGGAATCTGTTTCCTGGCAGCGGGGGGGTCAGCTGATGCCCAAGAGACTCCTGGGTGGGCACCTGGGGCCCACTTACCTGCCAAGGGCCTCATGGGCCCCCCAGCGCCCCTCGGTAGGACAGGTCCCCCCAGTCGGCCTCACTCACTCCCAGGCAGACAGCATCTGCTCCCTTCCAGGTGCTCAGCGCTGGGCCAGGCAGAGGGGGCAGAGCCGTTGCCCATCCTACAGCCCTGGTGCCCGGTCTTTGTGCACCTGCAGGACAAGAACCCTGGGACTTTGTCCCGGGTACCTGCACAGGCCAGACTCACACCTGAGCTTGCACACTTGGGGCAGAAGCTGTGGCTCGGACCAAGGCCTGGGCTCTTCCAGGCTTCCCCTTTTCGCTTCTGGCCTGGAGGCCAGGAAGGCCCAGCCGATGGGGTAAGCCCTTCGGAGCACCTGCTGTGGGGCCAGAGGACATGAGGGAGCAGAGAGGTCTCCACTTGAGGACAGCTGGGCCTGTCTGCGGAGCTCTGAGCCCCTTAGGGCAGCAACCAGGAGTGGCCCTGAGCCAGCAACTTGTCTCCCTCTGCGGGCTCAAGGCCGTAGGGGCTGGTGAGAGAGCCAGCCAGAGCCTACCTCTGGAGCACAGCACCCCCGTTTCCAAGGCAGACTCTCTCCTCTGAGCCTCCCACCCACCCGGGGTAGGAGCTTGCATGGCTCCATTTTCCAGGTGAGGACACCGAGGCCCCGGCTGGCCACGGCAGACACGTGCAGGTTGGCCACTGGCCCCCGAGGCCGCCTCTCCGCCGGACGGGGCCGGGTTTGGAATTTCCTGCTGCTCCTCGCCTTTGAGCGGTGCCCCCGGCCAGGCGGTGCCAGGCTGGGAAGTTCCTCTGCAGGTCCCACACCCAACCGCACTTGCTATCTTTGTTCCCGCGTGCGTCTGATGCCGGAACGCGGTTAAAGGTCACGGCCCCACCGTCTCCTTCCAGGTCCGGGGTCAATGGATCGCTTATCTGGCGAGATCTTATCTGCCTGTCCTTGCCAGATTCTGGAGCTGGCTCCTGGAGGTACCGGAGGCCCAGGTGGGCAATCACGGGGACCAGGGACTGACCCCAAGGGGGTGGGGCCTCCCACCTGGGGACCCGCCTCTGTCCCCTTCCCCCCAGGCAGGGCCGTTCCCTCCTGCTGTTTGTCACCTGCCCTCTCTCTGTGGCACCAGGATGTGTCAGGCAAGGAGAGGGAGTCAGAAAGGAGCAGAGGCAGAGGAGGGAGGGGAGAGAAGGGAGGAAGCAGGGAGTTCTTCGGGCCGAGGGAGATATTTCAGGCCCTGGTTGCATAAGCTGGCTCGGAGCTTCCTGGCAGCCAAGGTAAAAGGGAAAGAAGTTGGGGGAAGGTGGAGGCTGTGTGGGAGACTGGTCTGATGGACGGAGCCTAGAACATTCCCCAGAATTTGTGTCACAAATCCTTGCTGCTGTCAGCCTCCCCTGACCTGAATGTTCCTCTTCAGAAGGAATGCCACCGAGCAAACGTCCCATTTCCTGCCAGAGTGTGGGAGGGCGAGCCTCCGCGCTTTCGTTCGGCCAGCACTCGCCTACTGTGTGCCAGACCCGTGCCAGGTGCTAGGGAGATGGGGGTCCACCCTTGGGGACGGGCACTCTACCCTCAGCGACGCAATCCCCTCAGAGCGAGGCGATGGTGAACGAGTAACACCCAAAAACCCATGACGCGCCCTCCGACCTTTGACGCCGCTGCTTCTCACGGCTGGAGGAGCACATCTGGAACGAGAAGACAAAGGGAAGGGCAGGTGCTGGGCCTGCACAGAGCCGGGGGTGCAAGCAGCTGGAGGCCAGGGCCAGGGCACCCAGACAGAGCGGGGAGGAGGGAGGCGGAGGGCATGGGGACACAGGTGTCCAACGTCACATTTGGGTTCTCTTGCTCTGTGCTCATGTTTCTTTTTCTCCCCAAACCTCAGGCCCCATGTGGGCCACAGCCTCAGGTCAGGAGAGTCCTGGGAAAGAAAAGGGGCCAGGGGGTGGGTGGGGGGTGGCAAAGACAGGTAGGCCAACACTCCCTACTCCCTGCCCTTGGGAGACCTGGGGGTAGGAGGGGCTGGGGTCTCAGAGGCTCCAGGGCTCCAGGACTGGGGGACCAGAGCTGGAGACATCAGGGTGTATGAAAAATGACAAGGACCTGCCTCCAAGCAGAGCTGCATTGTCTCAAAATCCTGTGTCACCAAACACGGTATTATGTGAAAACCCAGGTCCAGGGGGGAGAAGGGAGCCTGTGGTTATAGAAGGTCGGATGGGAAAAGCAGATTATATTCTTCTTGTGGGAATTTCAATATCATAGGTGGTTTTGCAACAACAAACCTCCTTTTGCAAGGTCAAAGAAAGTGACTGCCTTCTCCAGAACTGCCCTCGCCCACTCACGGCCCAGCGCGTCACCATGGCCTCCCAGGTCTCCCTCTGCCCCCCCATTATCTCATACCCCCTCTCTGTGCCCCCAACTCCTCACCAGCCGCACAGACTTTCTTGCTGTCCCTCGAATATGGTGGTCTATTCTCTGCCTCAGGACCTTTGCACTTGCTGTTTTGTTTTCCCCCAGAGCTTTGGTATCAATCCCTCTGCTTTGCAGATCCCATGGCACTGCCTCAGGAGTGCCTTTCTACTACTTTGAGGCCATGTTCCACTCTATCTCCAGGACCCAGCACATAGTAAGACTCAACACATTTCCTTTGAACAAAGACACTCATCGTTACATTTTAAGGCCCCGAAAGGAAATAAATTACAGCCAGTTCCCAGACCACTGTCTGGCTGTCACCTGCTTGCTCCCAGTCTCCCCACACTGTGACCAGCTGGGCTCTGAGGGACACCGACTATATTCCCTGATGAATCCTGCATGACTGAAGCTCTGGGGAGTAGCATTCCCGGTGAACAGAACAGCAAGTGCAAATGTCCCGAGGCAGAGAATAGCCTGCCGTATTTGAGGGACAGCAAGAAAGTCTGTGCAGCTGGTGGAGAGTTGGAGGCACAGAGAGGGGGTATGAGATAATGGGGGCGCAGGGGCCAGAGTGCAGGGGCAGAGGGACCTGGAAGGCCATGTTGATAAGCTGAGCAGGATCTGACTGTGGGAGCTGGGGCTCCCGGTCAGCTTGGCACTCTCTGGAAAATCAGACTGACCTCTGGGGGGCAGCATGGTGTCACGGGAAAAGCTGGACGGGCTTCCGGTGACCTGGGTCTGGATCCAGGCCTTGCGGCTTCAGGAGCCAGTGACATAGGCTGAGTCACTTGCGCTCCCCCCGCCTCAGTGTTCCCTCCAGAAAGTGGGGCTAAGAAGCTTCCGTGCTGGGCGGCTGCGTGCCCTGAGGTACTTTCGGACAGACTGGGGAGCCTCGCAGGCCCCTTTACTCCCCAGATGCTAAAGTTAAACATCCAAACGTTATAGGGAAAAAAAGCAACAGTTTAAAAATAGGAGGAAACATGTCCAAAAGGAATGTTCTATTATTTCTCTCTGGTGGCTCTTGGCAGGCTCTGGCTGGAGGAGAAGGACAGGGCAGGGCCGTCTCACCAGCTAGAGCTCTCGGGGGGCTGCAGCGCCTCCTCCCCTCCTTGGACAGCCGGGCCACAGCGACGGAGACCGAGGCTGCCTCAGCTTCCCCACGAGGCCACCAGCCGCCTCTGGCCGGCCCCCTCCCCTCCTCACTCTGGGGAGCCTGGGCAGCGTGGGGCTGGAGTCCCAATGGCGCTGGGATGACCCGAGCACTGTGGGAACAGACCCAGGTGACCTCTGTCATCTACAGGACATGAATGACTCCCCAGGTGGGACCATGTTAGTGTCCCATCACTGCTGTCACAGATGACCCCAGATTTGCCCGGCTCGATACACGCGGTTTCTTCTCCAACAGCCCTGGAGGCCCGGCGTGTCGCTGGGCTACAGGAAGGTGCCTGCAGGGCCACAGTCCTGCCGAGGCTCCTGCTTGTCCTCCCCCGTGAAGCCTCAGGGCAGCAGCTGCCCAGCCTCGTCCCTCTGTCCGCCCTGGCTCCATGGTCTGGTTCTCACTCTGCCTCTCACACCCCTACGCCTCTCAGCAGGACCCGTGGTGACACAGCCGCCCAGGGTGACCTCGTGTCTCACAGCCCTGACTGAGTCACACGTGCAGTCACCCCGACCACGGAAGGCCACAGTTCACGGGTCCTGAGCAGTGAGGGGCGGCCGCCTGAGGACGGAGGTGGGTCTGGTTTCCCGTCCAGCCGCAGACCCTGCACACAGCTGGTGTGCGACGGCCCGACGAGGACAATGGGCACCCATGGCATGCCAGGGGCCTTCCCCTCTGAGGACATGCGCCAGTCGGCAGAGGCGGGTGCTGGGGTCCTTATCCCCAGGGCGGGGCAGGGGTGGGGAGGTGAGTCAGAGGCCCAGCAGGACCACAGGGCCGCCAACAGTCAGCAGGCCAGGACCTGCTCTGCGGTTTCTGTTCCTCCCATGTCTCCAGGGAATAATCGTGGTCCCCATGCAGAGGGTCCCGCTACCTCTCGCGCTGTCCCCCATGAGTCCCTGGATCCCCGAGGCCCTGGACCACAGGGCAACCAGCTCAGGGGCAGGGCGACCCCCTGATGCTGGTGTCTGGGAGGGCCACCCCACCTTGGGAGCCTCACTTTGCCAGATATGAAATGTGACAAGTAGGGCTCTGGGTCCAGCGGAAAGTTTGGGGCTCCAGTGTGGATTCTGAGGGCGATTGGCAGAGCCACCAGGACAAGATGGTGTCTGTGAACAGGCCTGCCTCCAAGGGCGTTGGGGGGCGGAAGGCAGACGTGTCCTCCTGCCCCCACCACGAGGCTCCTGGACCCTTGGGCCTCGCTCGGCAGGACCCCCAGCCTCCACGGCTTTGCAGCACAGCTGCCGGATGGAAAAGGGAGAATTATAGACCACGGACTGGGCTCACACACCACAGGCTGAGCGCTCCCCTCTGAGGACCCCAGGGCCCTGTCGCTGCCCCCACTCCCCAAAGGACCAAAGCCCCTGGGCTCCCACGATGTGGGCTCTGAGAGCCTACTGGACCCTTCCCAGACACCACCTCTCCGTTCCTACGAAGGGAAGCAGTAACCCCCTGGGGCTACCTCGGCCCCAGCAAAGGCCTTGGTGGACCATCCCCCCCACCGCCCTCCGGCCGGGTCCCTGCAAAACCCCCGCTTCGGCTCAGAGCTCCCCGGCCCCAGCAGCCTCACCTACAACCTGCCTCCAGGGCTCCCCCTTCCCACGGCCCCTCTGGTTTTCCCCCTTGCACCCCCCCCACGCCATGGCCATCCAGGTTCTTGCCTGTCCTCACCTGGAGAGGGCGGGGCCCACAGCGGCTCTAAGGGCCACGGTGCCCCCAAGCCTCGTGCGTGCTTGCAGGGCGTGTGGGCCTGGTGCTATGGCACACACACACTCACACAGGGGCACACGCGGTGCGCAGACACATGTGCATGCGGCCACACATGCACGGCTCACACAGGTGCACACGCGTGTGCACACACTCATGCTCACATGCACACATGTGCACAAGTGACCTGCACACGAGCTCCTGAACACTCACACCCATGTGCACGCACACACGCTCACAGATGTGCCCGCACACACTAGCTCGCAGGCACACTCACTCCCCCACACTCATAACGCACGCACATGCATTCGCACACGCGTGCACACACAAACGCACTCACGCATGCGTGCGCACACACAGCGGTCCTCCGGTCCGTGTAGGGCAGATCATCCCTGTGTTGTCGCCCAGCTGTCCTGGGGGTCATCCCTCTCCACGGACCCCTGGAAGCTCCCTGCGACTCCTGAGCTCCCCCTCAGGGGGGGCGCAGGTGAGAACTTCCTTCTGGGGGCACGCTCCCTCTCCCCGCGGTGAGTCCCTCCCGCAGAGACTCGTCCGTGGGGGCCTCCACCCCCACACTCCCCCGCCAGCTTCTGCGGACCATGTTCCATGCTCCCACGCAGCAGCTACGAGGGGCAGCCCCTGGAGGGCCGGCTTTGACCACCCCGGCCCCCAGTCGTGCCCTGTCTCCGCAGCAGCCCAGGTGCCGGGGTTGCGGTGACGTGGGGAGGGGCAGCATTCACTCCACCTCCCAGAATGCCGCCCACGGATGCCTGGCCCACGGAGGGTGGTCTGCAAAATGCTCCAGAGGCTTTCACACCCATGGCACTAGTAGGGAGATGCTGGGGGTGCCCGGGGAAGGTCCTGGCCCCAGCTCCTGGAAGGGCTGCCCATTCCGTGCTGCACCTGCAGAGGGCAGCCTGGGGCAGGGCGGGCAGGGAGAGGCTCTGGCCAGGCTGGACCCTGGGTCCTGGCAGCTCTGAGCCAGGAGACGGCGTCCAAGGATTCAGGGGGCTGCTTCTAAGGCTCACAGCTCATCTCCAACATATGAGATGGGAATTCTGTGGATTCGGCTACCAAGACGTCACCCCCTCCCCACTTTGGATAGGTGGGGAAGGGGTGCTGGGATCCTGGGCGGTTCACAGACTCTTGGCTCCTCGGGACCCCTGATGTACCACCCAGCTTTGTCAGAAGATGAATGTATTTGTCCTCAAGAAATAAAGCCGGGGTGGGGGTCCCTCAGGGGAAGGAGAGGGAGGCCAGACTCTGGCTGAGAAAGGGAGCAGCCAGATTCCAGGGAGCCCCTTGAGAGCTTGGAGAAGGGCTGGAGGCAGAGGGCTCTCGGGTGGGGCCAACAGGTGGCCTGTGGGGTCTGGTGGTCCCGTCCTGTGGTCTTGCTGGCAAGCCTCCATGTGAGGGCAGCAGCATAAGTGACCCCCAGCCCCGCCCCCAGGCAGGGCCTCCTCTGTCTCCAGGACCACAGGGGTCCCCCGGCTTCCTGACCCTTGAATTCAGCCCTGGGCAGGGCGGGACAGCGGCTCACAGGGAATGGGGAACCTCGTGGGCAAAGGCCTGGAGGCTGGATTCCAGGTGTGCCCAGCGACTGGGGACAGGTGGGTGTGGCAGGAAGTAGGTGTGGGCGTCCCCACCCTGGCCTGAAAGTGAGACTCAGACTTGAGCAATTCTTTCCAGATAATGGGTGTGTGGAAAGCTGAATCTTCATTCGCAGGGGCTCCGTTTGGGCAACTAGCCCATCAGGAAGGTTCAAGTGATTCACGTGTGCCCCCCACCCCGCTTCTCCTGATGGCCAAGGTCAGTCTCGGGCCAGCTGGGGGCTCAGGGCTTACTCCTGACCCCTTGAGGTTCCCAGAGCTGCATGGCCTCCAGGCAGGGGTTGGGGGGGTGAACCCTGAACAGTGTGGCCCAGGGAACCTGCTCCAGGAACGGCATCCGAAGGTCGGGGGTGGTGGGGCACTGAGGATGCTGGGAATGGCCTGGGAGCAGCAGAGGGCAGAGTAGGGAATAGGGGACCCTGAACCCTGCTGGACTTTGTGCTGGAAGACAGAAAAAAACCACAGATACCACGGTTCCTGGTGACTAGGACCCAGCTGCCCTGTCCCCATCCCAACCCCCAAACCTCAGGGTGAGCAGAGTCAGGGACCACAAAGGGTCTGTTCACGCTAAGAGGGGTTTTAGCCTCAGCAGGTGTTAGAGTAGAATTGTGTCCCCCACACCCCAGATTCATTGTTAAAGTCCTAGCACTTGGGACCACAGAATGGAACCTTATTTGGAAATGGGGTGGTTACAGATGTGGTTGGTTAGGAAGAGGTCGTACGGAGTCCTCATAACAAGGGGGGACAGGCGGACACACAGAGGGAGAACACCTGTAGACTCTGCAGTGACACAGCCATCCGCAGAGGCCGGAGACAGACCCTCTGGTGGTCCTCGGGGAGCGCAACTCTGCCCTCACCTCAATACTACTCGTGTCTGGAACTGTGAGAGAACTTTCTGTTGCTTAAGCCACTTGGTTTATGTGCTTTGCTCCTGCGGGCCCAGGACACTAATGAGGTTGGTGGGGTGGGGACAGAAAGGGACCCACCTCCCCTGAGATCTGCAGCAAGATGGAGCACCCCTTCCTGCCTGAGCACAGTCTGGTGGCTGCCCCAATCACCCCAAACATCCCACCGCCCTCTCTCCACAACCAAGGAATTCCCTGGGGCATCATTCCCCCGGGCCTGTGAAGTGTCCAGTGCTGCCATGAATGGTGCCTCCATGGATGGATGGATGGATGGTTGGATGAGTGGATGGTTTGATGAGTGGGTGGGTGGATGAATGGATGGATGATGGGTGAGGGGTTGAATGGGTGGATGGATGGATGGATGGATGGATTGATGAATGGATGAATTGGTGGGTGGGTGAATGGATGGATGAGTGGACGGTTCGATGGATGGATGGATGGATGGATGGTTGGATGAATGGATGGTTCTATGGATGAGTGGATGGATGATGGGTGAGGGGATGGATGGGTAGGTGGGTGGATGGATGGATGGATGAATTGGTAGGTGGGTGGTTGGATGGATGAATGGGTGGTTGGGTTGATGGATGGATGGGTGGGTGATTGGAGAGGTGGATGGATGGGTGAATGGACAGATGAATGGATGGATGATGGGTGAGGGGATGGATGGGTGGATGGATGGATGGGTGGATGGATGGGTGGATGGAATGGGTGAGGGGTTGAATGAGTGGGTGGATGCATGGATGGATGGATGGATGGATGGATGAATGGATGAATTGGTGGGTAGGTGAATGGATGGGTGAGTGGATGGTTTGATGGATAGATGGATGAATGGATGGATGATGGGTGAGGGGATGGATGGGTGAATGGATGGATGGGTGGGTGGATGGATAGATGGATGGATGGATGAATGAATGGTTCTATGGATGGGTGGATGGATGAGTGGGTGGATGATGGGTGAGGGGATGGATGGGTAGATGGGTGGATGGATGGATGGATGAATTGGTAGGTGGGTAGATGGATGGGTGAATGGGTGGTTGGGTTGATGGATGGATGGGTGAATGGACAGATGAATGAATGGATGATGGGTGAGGGGATGGATGGGTGGTTGGATGGATGGGTGGATGGTTGAATGAGTGGATGGGTGGATGGGTGGGTGGATGGATGGATGGATGGATGGATGAGTGAGTGAATGGATGATGGGTGAGGGGATGGATGGGTATATGGGTGGATGGATGGATGGGTGGGTGAGTGGATAGGTGGATGAATGGATAGGTAGATGGGTGGGTAGATAGATGGATAGATGGGTGGACGGGAGGAGGCTCCGAGTTCTCCAGATCGGCATGCCCATTGCTGAGTTACTACCTTCCACTGGCTCCCTGTGTCCCCAGGCCCTGCCCTTGTTTTGGACTAAGACTGAGAGACCTTCACTTCTACCTGGGGCCTCCACCCTGCCAGGAACACTGTCAAGTCCATGTCCTTGGCATATCAGATACTGCCTCTGCCCCTCCCTGTGGGCTGCAAGCCTCTCAAGGAGGCAAGTGCTTCAACCCAGGACAGTCTGGGGGGTCTCCTGCTGGGCCAGAGGGTTATGGGGCCCCAGGGAAAGCCCCAGAAGCCAGCTTCTGTTGAGTTGCTACTGTGTTCTGGCCCTGGCTTGGGGCTTCCCGTGCATGATGGGCAGGATTCTCCCAACAACATGAACATGTAGGAACTATTATCATGCCCATTTTACAGAAAAGAAAACTGAGGCCTGGATTACACAATGATGGGCAGAGTCAAAACCCAAGTCCAGAGAAACTGGCCCTAGAGCTTATGACCTCTCCTCTCTGCCGCTATACCATTAGAGAACCAGAAGACTCGATGTTGGGGGACTCTTGAAGGTCATGTAGGAGTGTGCAGGGTGGGGGGATGGAGTGCACAGGACATGGAGCACAGTAGGAGTAGCATAGGGTTGTGAAGCTGAGCATGGCCTGGCTAAGTCACAGTGGGGGGCTCTGAGGGGCCGGATGGAACCCTGTGAGGAACGAGGAAGGGGCGTGGGAGAACCCAAGTGGTCGTGGAAGGGGAACAATGCCAGGGGAAGAGTTGGGACTTACCCTGAGCCCCAGCAGAGCGCAATACTGCATCTGGCTTCTGGGGATGGAGCTGGGAGAAAGAAGGACCACCCAGCAGGATTTGAAATCAGAACACTGGTTCCCGGGAGAGTACAAACCCCTAATCAATATGGAGTGTGCTGGATTCAGGGACCCCACAGGCTGCTGGTCCTCTCCGCTTCTTGCTGTCCCCCTGCTTGGCTCCCCTTTCTCTCCCAGGGCCCCAGCATCAGACCTCTCCTCTTCTCCAACATACTTCCTCCAGGGGCCTCATGGTTCCCGTGACTTTAAACACATCTGCACATTCGTGAACCCCAGATGGCATTTCCCCTGTCTTTCCCCCAGCCCCCGCCCTTCCTGCCACCCCTTCGTGGACCACGTGTGGGCAGCTGTGGTGTGGGGACAGGTGGAGATACACACATCTCAGCCCTGACCGCAGGCCTCACGATTCTGCTCCCCACCCCTGCCACCTCTGTTCCTCCCAGGCTCTGAGGTCATTCTCCTCAATACCCACAGATATGCTTCCCGACTCTGAGACCCCGGGATGGGTGCTGCCCCATCATTCACGCTCAGCTCACACAGCCCTTCCTCACAATGCCTCTCCCAGGTCCCTGTCACATGGTCCCTCTGCTTTTCCTTCCTCGTGTACCGCACCTCCTTGTTCAGAGCCACCTCCCATTCTCTGGGCTCCACCTTGGGCAGGGTCTACCCTAGTCACTGGTTCCACAACATGCATCACAGGGCCTGGGACACACTAGGTGTGCAATAAAACCCTGACGGATAAATGCATGTATGTGTGGGTGAGTGGATGGATGATGGATAGATGGGTGGATGGATGCGTAGGTGGAAGGGAAGCTGCATGGCCTATGTTCTCTCCTCTGGGTCACCTCACCTGGTGGAACACACTGGAGGTGCAAAGTCACAGTTGTTAATTCAGGAAGCACTGTTAGCTGAGTGCTCCTGTCGGCCAGGGTTACCCGGACTGGCACAGGCTACTGGATTTGTGCAATGGCATTCCAGCAATTTCCATGCCGACTGCCAGGTGAGATTTTTTACTACTCATTCCCTGGCTTGGAAACATGGAAAATCAGACCACGTTGTCCCTGAGCCTGTGGGACTGCAGCCTCCCGCACCACAGAGGGCACCCCACTCACCCCAGGGTGTCCTGGGCCGTCTGCTCTGGGCACCGCCCGAAGACAGAGCCTTGCCTTACTGGCCCGCGTTGCTGGGACAGATTTCTGAGCTCAGCTCCGACAGGAATCAGATTTATGGCCGGGTTTATTTAAAGGAGGAAGCAGCAATAAAGCGCGGCACCCAGGGAGTGATGAGCGAGAGCCCTGCGGGAGACAGTAAGCAGGTACTGACAGATGGGACTCGTTATTTAACGTTACCCCACGGACGCAGCGGATGGCGGGCCAGGCCAGACGCCCCTCGGAGGAGATGAAGAGTCCATTTCCTTCCTCTAGATAAACATGCCAGCAGCCAGATCCTTCCGTGATGATAAACGGCTTCCTCCAGCCACCAGTGCGGGGTCACGCCTCCCGCTGGCCGGAACCGGTGGCCCATCCGAAGCCCCGGGCAGGACAGCCCCGGCAGGCGCTCCCACGCCAGGACGCAGTAGCTGCAGAAGTAAGGAGCTCTGGGACGGGCTGGGTCCTAGAAGGAAGGGAGCTGGGCTGGGAGAGGGTGGGGGCCGCCCCATGCCCCAGGAACACGGGCATTGGATGAAATCTGGTGGGAAGATGGTCCCCGCGTCATACGAGCATCTCTGGCCACCCCAGGGCTGGTACAGGAGGAAATGGGTCTGGCGGATCCGTGGGGCCCAGAGCAACGCACCCCGACTTCCAAAAAGGGTCCAAACGAGGTTATTTATAAAAGGCCAGTTGCTGGCGCATGTACCTCATGGGGCTGGAGGAGAGGAGAGGGCGGAACCCCGGCTTGTGGCCGCAGGGGTCCATCTGCTGCTTCCAGCCTCCGGAGCATCTGAGATGCGTTTGTGGTCTCCTGCTCCGGAGGCTCACTGGGGGTGGGCAGACGCCGGCACGAAGGCCTGGGACTTCAGGCAGCCCCCTGCACCCCAGGCCCGAGTCCTACCTGTGTGCCCTCACCTGCCCGCCGGGAGCTGCCTCCTGCCTTCCCTCACCCCCCAGGGCAGCCTGTGCTCTGCAGTGAGGAAGGGGTCGGGGTGTGGGAAGCCATGGGAGGCAGGGAGCGCAGACACCTGCTACCATGGGACGACCCCCGGAAGCAGCCAGACTCAGGAGGCCACGGAGCAAGACCAGGGAAATCTGTAGAGACAGAATACAGACCCATGGTGGCCAGAATTTAGGGCTAGGGGTGGGGAGGGGAAGTTATTGCTTAACGGGGGCAGAGTTTCCTTTTGGGGTAATGAGAACTTTTTATAATTTGCCTTACCGGCGTGCACAGCCGTGGAAATGTACCAGGTGCACCTGAATTTTCTCCTTAACAGGGTTCTTGTTATGCCGCGTGAATTTCACATCCACTTCTGTAAAGGGGCGCGTGTGGACCAGCAGGACCTCTGGGAGGGACCTGCACGGGGGCACCTGCTCCTCGGCCTCGGCAGGTGGGAGAGAGGGGCTCCCCAGGGCAGCCCCCAACCGTCTGCCCTGCAGGCCCTAGAGGGGAGGTACATCTGGACTCAAGCCGGCTCCACCGCATCGGGGTGACAGGATGGAATAACGGGACCTCGGGAGTCCTCGGGACCCTTCCCTCAGCCGGAACCCACAAACACACAGTAGCCGAAAGCCGGTGGCCAGGCCCAGTGCCGTGCGCGCCACGCCCCCAAGGTGGTGACCAGTGGCCATGGTCCTGGGTGAGGGTTCTGACTGGGGGTCCGTGTGTTACTCTCCCTGCTAGATGGCCAGCGTCCCGGAGGCAGGGGCTTTCTGGCTCACCCGACTCTCCCCTGCAGCCAGGCTACCCAGACTCCAGGCCGTGGACAGACCCTGTCAGCACCTCGTGAGAGCACCTGCTGAAAATTCAGAACCTCGGCGTTCTTGCCTGCCATTCAGCATCTGGGCAGCGAAGCCGGGGCCTGGAGGTCTGCATTTTTGCGAGTGCCTCTCGTGAGTTGAACGCACAGCCAGCTTCGAGAACCTGGGCCCTGCGGCAAGGGTTGGAAAGGGACGTGGAGGGGACGAGGCGTCTGCTCTGGCTGAGGTTGTGCAAACAGCCTGCCGCCTCAAGGAGACCTGTTTGAGGATGGCTTTCACTTTCTTCACACCCAGGGGACCCCCCCAACCCTTCCCCAATAGGGAATGACCCTCCTGGAGATCCGGGGTTTTAAACAAAATTGCTCTTTTAAAAATGTGTCCTTTTTAAAAAAAAATATATGAAAAGAATGTTTGGAACCTCCCTACAAAGGAATAATAAGATTAAGGGATGTAGAGGAGACCTTCGGGGAAAGACACATAATCCCGGAAAGTAAAATCTCTTACTCGCTGAGAGCCAACAGAGAGCCAACGACGTGGGGAGCCCTGTGAGGTCTGAGCTTACCCTGCCGGCCTCATTTGGGGATTGCAAAGTTGGCTCTCATGTGATGGTGACGACAGCAAACAGGGCTTCCCCAGGACAGGCCGCCCCGGGCCCGCCGCACCCCCCTCCTTGCTGCCCACTGCGGCGGAAAATAAAGCGGTGAGATGGGCCGTTCATCCAGCTCTGGCCTCTCTCTTCCTGGATGCACAGCCGATCTGCACACCCCAGTCTTACTTGCACTTAGTGTGGCCGTGGCCTCTGCATGGAAACGCCCCAGGCCTGGCCCGTCAGCAATTCTGCGGGGGCATCTGGAAGAAGATTCTGAAGCCCCAAGAGGACCACAAGGAGCCTGGATCCCCGAATGAGCTCCTGGAGTAGGCTCCACCTGCAGTTCCTGCTGCCGACCTGCACTGAAGTGGAAATAAGCCCTTAATGTGCGAAGCCACGAACATTTGGGTGATGAAAGGCAACGGTCATCTCACTGCCCTGAGCTGATGGTCATGGCCACAGGCAACCAAGTTCTCATCTGGGGAAACAAAGCCCTATGTTGTTGGGGGCAGGTGCACGTCAATGGTCCAAGGTCACCATCCAGGACCCAGGGAGGCAAGCCCCAGAGCCCCCAACTTTGACCCCTCGTTGGAGAAGAAATCAAGATTCAGAAACATGGAAGGAACACCCCAGGTTGCCAGCTGGTAATTCTGGGGAGTGGGGACTTGAACCATAGTCTTGGCCTCCAGAGCCCATGCTCCGTGACCACTTCACAATTCTGGGGAACTAGGGGAGCAGCCGTGAGTGCCCCCGGCCCCGTGCAGCCCGTGGGGGCCGGCTTCCGTCTTCCCCAGCCTGGGGTCTCTTGGGGACAACCCCACTCGCACACAGCTGGGTCGCTCCTGAGTCCATGGCTGGCCAGTGCTGTCAGACCCGCCCCCCAGGGCCACACCCCCTGCCCTGTCCAGATGCACCTCAGGCTGACAGGGCTCCCCGTCTCAGACACCAGCTGCGGCCGGCTTACTCGAGGGGGGCATGTGTTGGATGGAGAGTCAGGAGCGGGGATCCGGCCCCTGGAGGGACTGTTCACCCAGTCCCTGCCTCTCTTGCTGGCCACCACCGGGCCTCTCTACATATGGCAGCTGCTCCCACCCCATTCCTACCTCACAGCCCTTCTGCCCGGAACTTTCTTCCCAGTTTCCTCCAGACGCCTGCCAGCCTCTGCTCTGTCACTTCCGAGAGACCTCCCTCCAGACGTCATTTTGCCACCCTCAGAGCCGTGGTGGGATTGGGGTTCTGGACAGAAAGAGAAGGCCCTGCCTGGCCTCCCCAGGCCCCTGGCATGTCCGGTCCTCACGTCGAGCAGAAACAAGGCAGTCAGCACCCAGACTCCCAGAGTCTCCTGGGTCCCGAGGAAGTGGGCAGACCTTTCCTGCGCAGGCTCATGCCCCTGGGAGCCCGTCCTTGACACCCAGCACCTGGGGGAGTGTCTCTTCTTCTGGGGGAGAGTCCCCACGAGTCTCCCTGTCATCCCCCACCCTCCAGGCACGCTAGCCCTCCGCTCTCACCCCAGTCTGCCTCTGTGGGTCTCTTCCACCCACAGCTCCATAGGGCGGCCTCCTTCCCAGCCACCCAGTCCAGACTTAAGTGTCAGCTCTCAGAGATGCTACCCTGACAGCCTCTCCGTCGGGACGTGTCCCTAGTCTTCTCCACTTCTGCCTCCCCCATCATACCCTGCTGCAGGCACACTGGCCTCCTGCTTACTGCTTACGTGTGGACAGGACTCTGAGTGGGGTCATAGTGGATTGAAGGGTGGTGACCCCCCCAAAGAACAGTCCTCATCCTAAGCCCCGTATCCTGTGGGTGAGGCCTTATGGGGGAAAAGGTCTTTGCAGGTATGACTCAACTAAGAACAAAGAGCTCAGACTCCCCCTGGATGGTTGGGGTGTGGTGTTAAATCCAAGTACTGTGACCTTACAAGGGAAAGGAGAGGGGGACTGAGGACGGGCCATGTGACCACGGAGGCAGAGGCTAGAGGAACGCCTGGGGCCCCAGAGGCTGGAAGAGGCAGGAAGGACCCCTGGCGGGGCCTCTGGAGAGAGTGCCGTCCTGTTGGGACCTTGAACACACCTTGATCTCAGACCCTGGCCTCCAGGCTGGGAGGGAGGCAGCTCGTGTGGCTGTGAGCCCCCGTCTGTGCCCACTTGTGGCAGCTACCCGGGGACACGGAGAGGAAGCTGTGCCCACTCTTTCAGAATGTTGGCCCCAGCAGCTCCCTCCCTGCGGGGTTGAGCATGGGGCGAGGGCTGAGCCAGCGGCAGCGGTGGGACCTCCACACAGACCAGACCAGACGGAAGGGAGTCTCCAGGGCGGGTGGAGTAAGGCTACCCCGTGGCCAGAAGGCACGAGAAAGCCACAGGCGCCTGTGTGATGGCGTCAGCTCACGCGGGGGAGAAGGAGCAGCGTTGAAGGGGAAGAGGGCGCGATCTCTCCGCTGTCTGTCTGGCCTCCGAGGAGCAGCCCCCAAGCCCCTTCGAGGTGTCCGTAGAGCTCACGTGCCGGCACCTCTGGAACTCCTGGCAGCTTGCTTCCCGAGAGCCAGCAAGGGGCAGAGTCTCTGACTTCAGGGGTGGGGGTGGGGGTGGGGGGGTTGGGCCTCTTTTAAAGTTTGCCTGATTAGGTCAGGCCCACCCTGGCTCACTCCTGGGAAGACCCCAAGGTCGACAGATGATGGATTTTAATGATATCTGCGAAGGCCCTCCACCTTTGCCCTATCACACTCCGCACTCACAGCCGTGATGTCCCATCCCATTTGCCATATTCTGTTGGCTACAAGTAGGCCCTAGGATTTGCCCAGGCTCAAAGGATCAGCAGAATGTGACTCAGTGGGACCCTATCCCTCCCTGTCACCCTAGAGGGTGTCCACCACATAAAAATTGCTTTTTTTTTTTTTTTTGCAAACTTCATTAAAAAAACAAAAGCCCAAAACCTGTAACCTTGGGAATGCCATGCTCAGGGACCCTCCTGGGACCCTGGGAGGCACTGGCTAGAGCAGGACCCTGAAATCTAACTCGTGTTAGCCTCACGGAAAATCTGCGTTTGATGACGTCGGGGAGAGGACATCTGACAGGCAGAAGTCTGAAGCAAAGAGCTAGGGAAACAAAGTCCTTTCTCAGTGAGACCCCAGGAAGCTGGTTGAAGGGCCTGTCTCCCTGTCGGCTCCCAGAGCAGCCGCCGCCCTGATCTGTTCATTCTAGGACCCGGTGCTTGGAAAGAGCCCAGGGCATGACTCCTTTGTGTGTGTCTGTGAACCCCCAGGGCACCCGGCTCCTGGGGGGCGCTCGCCTCTCCGATTTGTGCTGGTTTCTGGGTCTGGCTGGCTGTACGCTGTGAGCCCCTCACCCGGATGCCCAGCAGTCACCTCAGGATGGACCCCAGCTACGTGCAATTGGGTCGGGAGGACAGAGTAGACAGAGGCCTGGCAGGGAGATGGGGCTGTCCCAGAACCATGTGGGAAGGGCCCTGGGGCAGAGGGGTCCCCTGGGTTAGGAACCGCGCCCCCTGGTTCGGAGAGGGCCTGAGGCACGCACGGGGCGTTTTGTTTGCAATGGGCTCCACTTTGCGTGTTCATTTACACCAGCAAACCCTGAGAGAGGGGACGTATGTGCCTGCTTTCGATGTGCGGGGCCGCACCAGACCCTGCACACCTCGGGGTGGGCGGGGGCGGCAGGCAGGACACGGGGCTTCTCGGCTCAGCCCTGCACCTGCTGCGGACCCCAGCTGGCCCCTCGGTTTCCTTATTGACACAGGGCAGGGGTGTGGCATCGGTGTGGAGACCCAGAGCCCTCAGCGGGAGCCGTTTGGCAAGGGACGGGAGGCGTCCGAGGCAGAACTCCAAGCAACCCGGCCTCATCGGTGGAGGGCCCTGGGCAGCAGGCAGACCCCCTCGGGGCTCCCCCTCAGCCATCTCTGCTGAGCCGCTTAAAGACCACGTGACTAGGATGATGCCTGGGGCCGCTACTCGCCAGAAAGTTCTATTTCCTAAAAGAGACGGCATACAGGATGGCGGAAAAACTAAGCCAACAATGCAAAACCCACCTGTTGGATTCTTCCTTCTTCTAGCATCTGGGGGAAGGGGGGCTCCAGGCCACCCCCCTCCGAAGGTCAGCACCCTGGGTCCTGCCCCCTTGTCCGGGACTCCGCAGCGCCGGCCGGCCCCTCCTGCTGGGGACAGGCGACCGTTGTCCCCAGCCTCTGCACGCAGGGCCAGGAGTGGGGCCAGCTGGGGGCGCTGTCCTGCCGAGCTTCTTGTTGCTAGAACCGTCCCTCTCTGCGAAAGCTCGTGGAGATCTGACGACGGCTGGAGGTGACCCTGGGAGACTGAATAACCAGCTCAAATGTCTGCGGTTTTGTAGGCTTTCCTGAGTCCTGTGACCCTGGGAGGGAATGACAAGCAATAAACGGTAACATGTGAACGGTAGAGTCTGACCTCAAGTCCTGGCCCCACCCCCAGTACATACTCCCTCGCAGACCCCCCCTCCTCTCTTGCCCCTTCTGGTCCCTTCCTCACACGGCAGCCGGGAAACGATGGGGGCTTGTTTGGGTCGAGAGCCAGATGCAAACACAAGGTTGGCGATCATCGAAGGATACGGCTGGAGGAGCGTAGAGAGCCTTCGGACCACCGTGCACGGCTGAGCCTACGGAAGGGGAGAGGGGGTCACCGACTGGCGGGATGGGTCACGGGCAACTCCAAGAATGGTGCAGCCAGGAGGACTCTGGGGGAGGGGTGGGGAGGGCAGGTAAGGCAGCCGAATTGACCAAGAAAAAAAGAGGGAGAATACATAGGCGCACACAAACAGATAAGAAACTACAGATGGAGAAATATCAACAGAGACAATGAATGGAACCACCCGAGGATAATTCGATCAACTCTATGCAAATAAGTGTGTAAACTGGGATGAAACTGATTCTAAGAAAATCTAAATTATAGATCTTAACCCCAGAAGAGACAGAAAAAAGAAAATGACCCAATTACCAATAATAATAATAATAATGGTTCTTAAATAGATAGCTCTATTCCATTCCCAAATAGCACCACACCTTCACAAGGAATTTGAACGCAATTTTAGGGAACAAGTCATTCCAGTGCCATTTTATTTTATTTTATTTTGTTTTGTTTTAAAGATTTTATTTATTTATTTATTTGACAGAGAGAGAGAGATCACAAGCAGGCAGAGAGAGAGGAGGAAGCAGGCTCCCTGCCAAGCAAACAGCCCGATGTGGGATGCGATTCCAGGACCCCGGGACCATGACCTGAGCTGAAAGCAGAGGCTTAACCCACTGAGTCCCCCAGGCGCCCCTCCAATGCCATTTTAACTGTTCCGGGATATGGAAAAAGTAGAAAATTTCAATTTAGAAAAAGCTAGTGTGACATTAACACTGAATTTAATAAAGATAGAGCAAAATTTCAAAAACCACAGACCAATCTCTCTTAAGAATATTAGTGCAAAAATCCTGAAATAGTCTATTAGCAAACACTATAAATCTTTACGAATGTTGGTGCAAAGATGCTCCAAGAAATATTGGCAAGACAAATCCAGCAACGTATAAAAAGATTGTATGCTATGACCACATGACATTTGTCCCAGGAATGCCAGGCTGGTTTGACTTAGGAACATTAGTCAGTGTAACATTGCATATTGTTAGAATGGAAGATAAACACCGCAAGTACATCTGGGCAGGCGTGGAAAAAGCATTTAACAAAATGTAACACTGTTTCATGATGAAACCATTCAACAAACTAGGAATAGAAGGGAACTCCCTCCATCTTGTTACGGCAACTATGGAAAAATTCAAATCTAACATTGACTTGATAAAAGACGGGATGGTTTCCCCTTGGGATCAGGAACAAGACAAAGCTATCTGCTCTCTGTGCTTTGATTCAACATTTTACTGGTGGTTCTGGCCAGAGCAATTACGCGAGGAAAAGGAGTATCAGGCATCCTGGTTGTAAGAGAAGAAGCGACTCTCTCTACTCATCGGTGTTATGTTCTCGTATACAGAAAACAGAAGGGAATCCACACACACAAAAACAAAACAAAACTATTTGAACCAATAATCTAGTTCATCAGTGTGGCAGGAGACAAGAACAATATACAAAAAAAAAAAAAAAATCAATTGTGTTCCTACATACCAGAAATGAAACTCTGTACATCACATTAGGAAAACAACCCCGTTCATAATAGCAAGAGGAAGAAATATTTAGGAGAAATTTAACAGAAGAAGTGTAAGGCTTTTATTGTAAACTGAATGCTGCCAAACATTGTGGGGATGTAAGAAATTAAAAAACTTAAATAACTGGTGAAACATTCTGTGTTCATGAATTGGATGATTTAACATTATTAAAATGGAGATATTCCCCTAAATATCCACAGATTCAACGCAATCCCTATCAAAATCCAAGCTGCTTTTTGGTTTTGTTGGCTCATTTTGTTTTTCTGCAGAAATTAACAAGCTGATCCTAAATTTCATACAGAATAGCCCAAGAATCTTCAAAAGGAAAACACGGACGACTCCCAACTTCCTGATTTCAAACTTGCTAAAAAGCCACTTTAATAAGATAGTGCAGCACCAGCACGAGAAAGACTCGGAGATCGATGGAACAGAATAGAGGGTCCGGAGTAAAGCCTCACAGTAACAGTCACCTGGTTTTTGACAAGAGTACCAAAGACCACTCAATGGGGAGAGAATCATCTTTTCAACAAATGCTGCTGGGACAACTGGATATCCAGACGCAAAATAATTCAGTTGGATCCCTTCCTCACATCATACAGGGAAACCCACTAAACATGGATCATAGCCTTAGATGTCAGAGCCAACATTATCAGACTCTGGGTGGTTCGGTCGGTGAAGCCTCCAACTCCTGGTCTCACCTCAGGGTCGTGAGTTCAAGCTGGTGTTGGGCTCTACACTGGGAATGGAGCCTACTAAAAAAATAAAATAAAATAAAAGTAATAAAATGAAATTATAAAATGCCTAGAAGAAAATATAGGACTGGATCCTCATGATCTTGGGTTAAGCAACACTTCTTGGATACAACAGCAAAAGTAAGAAAAGAAAAAAAAATAGATAAACCAGACATCATCAAAACCAAAATTATTTGTGTTGCAAACATTGCCATCAAGGAAATGGACACGCAACCTAGGGAATGGGGGAAAGAGATTTCTGAAACATATATGTGATAAGGAACTTGTTTCCAGAATATATAAAGAACGCTTACAACTCAACAATCACAGACAAACTCCAGTTTAGAAATGGGCGAAGATGTACCAGTGGTCGGTCAGTGGATGAAAAGACCTTGATATCAGGGGTCATTCGCGAAATGCTAATCAAAACACCAGTGAAAAACAATACACACAGCACGAGAGTCGCTCAGATTAGAAAACCAGACAGTAACCAGCGTAGGTAAGAACCGAGAGAAGCCGGAAACCCTCATCCATTGCTGGTGGGGGGGGGCGGGCAAAAGGGAGCAGCTGCCTTGGAAAATGCTTTGGCCGTTCCTCCAAATGCCAAACGTAGAGTCACCATATGACCCAGCACTTCCAACTCCCAGGAGAAATGAGACACGTCTATGGGAGATTTCTGCAGCCACGTTCCCAACAGCGCTGCTCATAACAGCCCCAAACCAGGAACAAGCCAAGTGTCCATAGCGGGTAGAACAGGGTATCATCCAGCCATTCGAAGGGAGGGAGTCTAGATCTGTGCTCCTGCGCAGATTAAATTTAGTACAATCACGCTGAGTGAGAGCAGCCCGTAGCGAGGCCACAGATCGCACGATTCCATTTGATCCAGAATTTCTATGAAGTCACAACTGCAGAGCTAGAGAGTAGATTAGTAGGTGTCCGAGACTGGGGGGGAGGGCAGGAACAAGGAATGACACTAATTGGGGCCAAGTTTCCCTTTGGGCTGATGAAAATGTTCTAAAATTAGATGGTGGTTACTTTGTACAAGGCTGTGCATATATACCCATACATTATCATGTGTACATATTTCATGTATATTTAATATATTAAAGGGTGAATTTTGTGGTATTTTAATTTTCTCTTTAAGAAGCCAGGAAAGAAAAGGAGAGGAGAAAGAAAACAGGGAAGATCTGGAAAAAAAAAAAAATCATTGGAGGAGGCAAGGCCTTCTTATACATGGGGAAAAATCCATGAGAGAGAGTCAGCTGACTCTAAAGTTGACTCTTTTCATGGCAAATGCGACAACGTCAAAAGAAAATAACTAAACGATGTGTCATTCATATGCTAGATGAAAAGCTAATTTCCTTAAGGAATAAACAACATTTACAAATCAATAAAAATATGTCCTAGTCGATCTAGGATAGGTTTCTCATGAATGAAACAACCCCCAAACTCCCCAAACTACTGAGCCTTGAAACTACACTAGTTCCTTTGTAGCTAATACTGAGCATCCCTGTGGGGTCTGTGGACATTCTGGGTGTGTCGGAGTTACTCGGGGACCATCTCAAATGTGGCCGGTCCGCCGTGCCAGGCAGAAAAGACCTCCAGCTGGTCATCAGATGCCCATCCCGGCTCATCACAGCATGGGACCCGGTAGCAGCCACGTGGCTGCCGCATTCCCAGGCGGGACACACGCCACGACGGTCCGGCACGCAGCACTAACCGATGGCCGGCCACCTGTCCGACGGGGACCCGGGCAAACCATGGGCTTCGTGGAGGAGGAACCGAAATCAGTCCTCCACACGTGGAAATGTTCACCATGAATGAAAGCGGAGAATGGCAGAAGAAATCCACGTGTTTTTGCCTACCAAAAATTCAAAAGGTGGACTGCACAGCACCAGGGACTTTTCGGACACACTCACCGTGGCCGTTCAGGTGATCCATCTGCCTCCATAGGGCCCATCGGACAGGATGTGGCCACTGGACCTGGAGACTCTGCTTCCAGGAACTTACACTTTTTCTTTTTCTTCCATCCCTCCCTCCTTTCTTCCTTTTTCTTTTTTCCCTCTTGCATTATCCCCAGATCTCTTTGAAATGGTAATAACAGTAAAAGAACAATCACAGAGACTCTGTAATCCTCATCATGATTAAAAGATAGCGGAACTCCATTTTTCTTCCAACGAATAGCGAGCGCCTCCTATATCCTACCCCTAAAGTTCTCGGCATCCTTCACTCGTGTTTCTTTTTTCCCCCAGGCGCCGTGCCTCCTGCCCCCCTCCCCACCCCCACCCCCCCTGTCCCCGTTTCCCAGCAAGGGAGCAGCTGTGGGAGGCAAAGCGGGGCCAGGGCCGTGCCCTCTCTGTGGACACATGGTTCCGCAGAAAAGCTGGGGATTCGCCCAGCCCGGCGACCTCCCAATGCCCAGGGGTGCGTTGGAAGTTTAGAGTTCACGTTCCTGAAAAGTCAGCCCATCTGTTTTTAGGCCCCTCTGCCCCAGGATCGGCTTTTGGAAATTCTGAACAACCATCCTCCCAGCTTCGAAATAGCCAAGTTCTCTCAAATGCCATAAAACTCAATGTAAACAACTTTGCAACTCCAGCCACGGGTGTCCGGGTTACCCAAGAGGTTGCTAGGATATTATCTCTGCCGGGAAGTTGATCCGCCAATTTGAAGACCAACAGAGCAGTTTTGCGACAAAGTGGACGTATTTGCAAAGAACGAGCGCCCCATCCTCCCAGCCAGGCTCCCCGGGGTGTCAGCCCTTCTGGGTTCCTGCAGAAAGATGTGGCAGGCGTGGCCGCCCTGACCAGGATCTGCCGGGCAGCAGGATCCTGGGCGGGGAAGGCAGCTGCTGCTGTCCCCTTGGGCCGCCCCCTCTCTGTCCTGCATACTCAGAATGGGTCACCCAGCCCTGGGAGAGCCCGCAGGACCGCCATGACCAGGGCGCTGGGTGGAGTCCAAGACTTGCTAGCCCGGCCATCCGGGCAGCATTTCTACCCACAGTGCAGGAATGGGGGGTGTCCTATCCCCATCACTGGGACAGCAATCCTGGGATTTGCCACTTCACTCGGATCAAAACCCCATGTGGATGGCCTGGCTGCTGTCAGCATTCTTCCCCCAGAGACGGGGTAAAGTGAGGAAGCTGATGAATGTGGTCTGGGGACACAGGGAGCCCAAGGAGGGACCAGGGGGCCCCACAGAGTCACCTGCTCCCAAGCTGGGCCTGATCCTGAGGTCCTGGGGGGGACTTTCTGTCTTCCAGCTTCTCAGCTCAGCACATGGGTTTTAACGCATTGGGAGGATCGCTCCTCAGGGCCTTTGCACGTGCTATACTTAAAGCACAGCCCAGTGTACTCAGCAAATTTTTTATTAGAGACAGAACAATAGTGGCCCAGTGCTCTCAGCCCTAAGAAGCCAGGGTAAGTGCCAGAGTGCCCAGGACTACAGGAGTCTCAGCATTACCCTGCCACTGAGTCTGGGCAGGGCTCCCCCGCACCCGGAAGGCGTCCTCCCTGTGGCACTACTGACATCTGGGGCGAGAGCACTCTCTGCAGGACAAGCCTGTCGTGTGCACCGCGGGATAAGTGGAACCCCTGACTCCCACCCACTAGATGCCAAATGCCAAAGTGTGACTTCCATTGTCACCACGTGGCCCCCTGGGGGCCCAAATCATTGCCCTGCGGCCCCACTGAGCTTCGCCGCCCTGGGACATGCCCCTGCCCCCAGGAGGCCCGCAGGAAGGGAGCAGGCAAAGGTCTGTCCCCTTGCCCAGGGCCAGTGCTCGGTCCCCTCCCCTCGGCTCAACATGGAAGGAGGCTCTCTGTCTGCAGCAGGTGCTAATCCTGGCCCTGACCCCCCACTGGGGACCGCAGGCCTCCCTCCTCCAGAATGTCTCAGACAATAGAGTGTGGAGGAGGGAGGGCAGGGCTGTCTCCCCAGATAAACCCGGCAGGGCAGCGACAGCCCAGGGACCTTCAAGAGGCGGCCGCCAGCCTTGTGGTGGGAAGGCAGCGGCTTCCTCCCAGGCCAGATCCATGCAGGCAAGACCCTTGAGAAGCCAGCAGAACAAAGGAAGCCAGGCTGGGGTGGCTCTGGGCCAGGCACCAAAACCAGCCGGCACCTACCATGATGGGCGGGTCCGAGGCAGGAAGGCGTTCCACACACATTGCGCACCAGGCCACGTCCTCGCTCCAAGCCCCACGGCCTCTCACCCTGGCTTCCTCCGCTGACCTCCACTCCGACCTCTCCAAGCCAAGCTCCGCCCCGAAAGCAAATGGGCCTCGCCCCGGTGGGCCGTGTGCTTGCCGGCATCCTCCAATCTGAGCTGCCCAAGCATCTGCTGCAGGTGCTGCCCCCAGCCACCCCGACAGGGGCCCATCCAGCGGCCCACCTCCTGGCACCAGGGGCCCGCCTGCCGCTGCGAGTCCCAGACACCCAGTGCTGCCAGTCTGGGTGCCTCTGGGTCAATGTCAGGCTGCCCATCAGACTTGAACCCCCAGGAGGGCAGATCTGAGTGTGCCTTTGCTCCCATGCGTAGTAATAAGACCCAACAGGAGGCAGGACACCGTAGCGACTTGGTGGAGACATGAATGAATCCCATGTCCACCGACAAGGGCCGTCCTGCTGCCAGGACAGAGGGCCAGGTTCCAGACTGCGCATGGCTGGCTACTGAGGCACTGCCCAGCCCCCCACCTTCGGCCCCTCAAGCGGCTTCTACCCTCGCCAGCCCACCATGGGCTTGTAGAGACCTCCAGAGTCTCAGAGGCTGTGGCCAATCAGCAGCCTGGTGGGGTCTAGCTGACCCAGGCCCTGAAGCTGCATAGGCCCTACACCCCCAGAAGGACAGGCCACTGCGTGAGTTAGTCCCCGTGAGAAGCAAGACCGTCTGGCAACCATGCAAGGGGAGATCTTCGCAGGTGGAATTCCTACTGAGCGTGCGGCCCATGGAAACGGCCATGGGGAGTGGATGCTCCCCGTGCACGTGCCAAGGCTGTGGAGCGCAGAACCCTTGCTCCCCCAGGCGCCCCTCCCACCTCCCGCAGGGACCAGAGCCAAGGGTGGTGGGGGTCTCATCAGAGCGGGCCCTGCAGCCTCCCCCACCCTTTCCCACGCCGCTGTCTACTGCGGTGGAGAGACCAGGTCCCAGGAGGGAGGCTATTACAGGGACTGACCCTGGCCAAACCGGAGAAGCCGGCGCTGGGAGTCTCTCTAGGCCTGGCCTTGGGAGAGCAGCAGCAGAAGACTCCCGCAGAGAGCCCTGGAGATGTCGCCCGAGGAGGCCACGCCGCACTGCCAGGCCTTGGGCTGGGAGGGCACCTCCTTCAGACCCACGAGGAGCTCTTCTCTGGGTCTTGATTTCAGGACCCGGCAGGCCCTTCCGACTTCACACCTTCGGGCCTGTCACTAAAAGAGAGAAACTCATTTCCCATCAGGGGTCCCATTGTCTGAAGGTAGGGACCAGGCGAGAGCCTTCTGGAATCTTCCGGCATCGACAAAGTGGGGAGTGAGACGGCGGGAGCAGATGGAAGATTAAAATCCATCCCGGGAGACGGGTAGGTCATCAAGCACTGAACGCCAAGGTGCTGGGTCGTGACCGCCTCCTGACAAGCCATCGTTTCGCCGGAGACACCGGCTCCCTGTTGCTCTAGCCGTCGACACCTCACGTGCGAGCACGGCCCCTTCTTTTAATGCCCTCACCCCCAAGGAGACTGAGGCAGGCGGACGTCCTGAGGGCAGGACGGTCTCACTCCCAAACCATGACAGTGCCTGGGACAGAAAAGGCTAGCAAGAGGCCCCCAGATCCCAGCTAAGCTGCACAGGGTTCAAGGAAAGGCTCCTGGTTCAGGTGAGAGGAGGGGTGGGAGCTCTGAGGAAAACCGAGGCAGAGGCCCAGCCATCAGACTGGAGTAGGGGTGCATGAAAGGCTGCCACCCGCCAGTGTGCAGACGTGGGGTGAGGGAAGATTCTCGCCGTGCGACCCCATGGCAGCACCAGCCAACCTATGGGAGCCAGAGCTCTGGGTCTGGCCTCTTCTGGGCACAGGGACCTGGGGGTAGGAGAAGACCACACCCCGAGCCACTAGAGGAGTATTCTGTCAGGATGCCTGCCTGCTCTCTGTGGGGCTTCCTGCTCCCGGACCAGAGGGCAGGACCCTTATGAGATGTCTTCTCCAGTGCCCACCGCACCTTCACCTGGGCCACTGCCCCCTCCCGCTTCAGGTGTCCCTTCCCAGCCCCCACTGGGATCAGGCTGCTTCCACTCACCTGCTTTCAGGGTTCACTTAGTGGAAGCTGAGTAGCAAATTAAACCTCCACGGACCACAAACCTCCATGAACTACACCTTCTGGGGGGTGTAGGGCCTATGCAGCCTCACAGCGCGGTTATTGCTGCCCAGAATGGAACAGCATGAAGCCCGCCACGGGAGGGTGAGTCATGAGCAAACAACCTGAGCCAGGGTCCGGGGGAGTCATGGAGTTGAGGCACCCTCGGAGACTCTGCTACTTCTCTGAGGTCTTCAGCCTCAAGAGGCCTCGGTCAGGAAAGACTCATTTACCAACAGACACTAACCAGAGACAGTAGAGATGGCAGGGTCTCAGCAACTATTTACTAGATGGGAGGAAGGAAGAGAAGAAGGGAGGGAAAGAGGGTAGAAGGAAGGGTGGGTGGATTGATAGGTGGGCGGATGGATTGATAGAAGGGGTAGATGGATGGATAGCTGGTGGGTAGATGGATGGTTGTATGGATAGAAGGGTAGGTGGGATGGTGGGTGGACAGATGAGTGGATGGATGGGTGGATGGTGGGATAGTTGAATGGTTGGATGGATGGATGGATGGATGGATGGATGGATAGAAGGGTAGATAGATGGGTGGATGGACAGATGGTTGGATGGTTGAATGGATGGTTAGGTGGATAGATAGAAGGGTAGATGGATGGATAGATGGTGGGTGGATGGATGGATGGACAGATGATTTGATGGATGGATGATGGGTGGATGATGGGTGGATGAACAGGTGGAAGGATGGATGGTGGGATGGTTGAATGGATGGACGGATGGATGGATGGAAGTGTAGGTGGATGGATGGATGGTGTGTGGGTGGATGGATGGGTGGTGGGTGGATGGAGAGCTGAATAGGTGGGTGACTGAGTAACCAGGTTCCATGGTTCACAGTGGCTCCAAAGAGGGGAACCCCAATACTGTAGAAAGATGTTGCATAACTGTGTTGGACAAAAGACTAATAAAATTGTCGCCAGGTGACAAGATGGCTGTGGTTTAGTTTCACTCTCTGCTCTTCCGCACAGAAGACAGCGGGAGCCCTCTGAGCATGCTTGCTCCACGGCCTTATCAGGAAGGAGGTGTCTCAGTGCAGGGCTTTGTCATCGCCCCGGGGGGCGAAGGAGAAGAGGCAGCAGGTGAGAGGTGGGCAGGGAGGAGATAAGCTGAGGGCCATGAATAGGGCAACTGGGAAAGAGACAAGTCTAACGGGACCTTTGAGACTGTGTGCCCCGGGATGAGCGACACACCACCTCTATGACCTCATCTGGCCCCATCACACCCCGAAGACGCCATCCCGTTTGGGGCTGGGCTTTGGCGTACACATATGTTGCAGGAGGGGGCGGGGAAGACACTCAGCCCGTTGCAGAATCGCTCCTCTGTTCCTTTAAGAAACGATCCACACAGCCTAAAAATGAAACCACCAAGTTCAGAGTTCACAGAGCGCTCTGTAGAGCCCCGCGCCCATGTGAACATGCACTTTGCGCGACGCACAGGGGCCCAGCTCCTCCGGGGTGTCGTCCCAGCGCGACACCCGCACCTGGTCCGGCTCTGTCGGATGGAAGAGGCATCTTTACCTGATTTGCACAAACTTGCCGCATAGCAGGAGGCGGACAGAACCCAGCAGCGTGGGCCTCCGGGGGCTAGCAGCGGGGACACCCACATCTCCAGAGTCCAGCCTTTCCACATCTGCAATTATTAAAAAAGAGATGAAATTCCGACGTGATTGTGGTCCCCTCCAGGCACAGGGAACATTCTGGACTATTCCAGGATGTTCTGGAAACCCCAGTCGCCGATGCTCCGAGCATTACAATTCATGGAAAGAGCCCCGGGCCTCAGCTCGCGCTTCTGAGTAACAACGATTCTAGTCCACCCAGGTGTTCTTGGCACAGAGAGGCCGAGCTGCCTCAGCCCATCCCACGGTCTTGCCTCAGCCGATCCTGCCCAGCCTGGAGGCCTGTGGCAGCCCCACCCAGGCCACATGTCCCCAGCTGTCGGGTGTTTCCTGATAACCCTGGTGAGCTCTGGTTCCGAGGGTCCACAAAACGCCCTGGGCACCTGTGCTTTTAAGAACTCTCCAGATGATTCTATGATCCTAGCTCTGGTAGGGCTGGGCCAGGCTCTTCCCCTTCTGGTGGGCGTGCACCACGGGTGAGAAGGGACTCTGAGCCCATAAACGGCAGTGGCCCCCCACACCCCGTTGTTTGGACGTTCTGGTTGGGAAGGCCTCCTGGATTTGCTTTAACCCATGCCTACAAGCAGCTAGAAGGCAGGGGCTGTTCCCCTCCCCCATCTCCAAGCCTGGGGCTTTCCCAGTGGCTCCAAGCCTCAACGTCCCCTGGCATCAGCGAGAAGGGCCCAAGTTCAGGTTGGTCCTGCTTGTCAGGGGGACCCTGAGTCACCGGGTGTGCGCTGAGAATAAAGCCAGGGAGGGGCCGGAAACTCTGGGGCAGGGGTGATTAGGCTGGAGGGAAGGAGACACAGGGGGGCGGCAAGCTTGTCTCCCAGCATCTGCAGGGCTGACTCATGGTAGTGAGAGCAGAGGATAGGAGTGGCCGTGATAAGGGACAGATTTTAAACAGCCTGCCCTGAGCTGCCTCTCCAAGGAATCCTCCCAGAATGTGCCGGAAGGAAGACCCGTGACTCGGCGCACTGTCACAGGGGACCTCAGAGTGGCCGATGAGTGGGACAACGGGTCCTTGAACGCCGTAGGAGTCATGTGTGCTGCCCCTCGCCCCGTGCAGTCGAAAATCCCCATATAACTTTCGACCCCCGCCCAAAGCTTAACTACTCACAGCCGGCCATCGACCAGAAGCCGTACCTATACCACAAACAGCTGACGAGTACGCATTCTGTATTTACATATATTCTAGACCGTATCTTTACAACACGGCAGTTTAGAGAAGAGAAAGTGGAACTAAGGAAATCGTGAAGAAGAGAAAATGCATTTCCAAGGCCGTGCCGTATTTAAGGGGAAAAAATCCGTGTTAAGTGGGCTCACCCTGCTCAGGGGTCACCTGTATTTTCAAAGGTGTGCACAGGGGCCCCTGGGTGGCTCAGTTGTTAAGCGTCTGCCTTCAGCTCAGGTCATGATCCCAGGGTCCTGGGATCAAGCCCCACGTCAGGCTCCTTGCTCAGTGGGAAGCTGCTTCTCCCTCTGCCCCTCCCCCTGCTTGTGCTCAATCTCCCCCTCTCTCTCTCTGTCAATTAAATAAATAAATAAAACCTCTAAAAAAAGGTGTGAACAGAGGACAGAGAAACCAACAATGGGGGTGCAGCCAGGGTCCCTGGGGCCGGCAGCAGTGGGGGGTGGTCCCACATGTCCGACACGGAGGAGGCCAGGGCAGGGGTGACTGTATAGGTTGAAACCATGGCCGTGAGAGGTCCCACAGTGGCGCTGCCCCCCTGAGCAGAGAAACTCGGCTGCCGCTCTTACCAGGCTCTCCCATCAGAGGGCAAGGAGTGTGGGGCCGAGCGCAGCCTGAGCACGGCAGCTCCGCGGGGCGCAGGGCGACAGAAGGGCAGGGGGTGACTCTCAGGCACAGCAGGGAGTTGCTGACCCACCCCCCGACCTGGGACGCTGGAGGGGAGCCCTTGCCTCCCCCAGAAGGGTGTTGGCCTCTGTGACCCGTCACACCTGCTGGTGGGAAGAATCTGGAACAAGCCACGTCCTGCTGCTGTGGGTCCCGCACAAAATCGGGCTCCGTGAGTGAACACACATCTGGAGCCAACGTGGGACTGGCCAGTGGGGCCTGCCTGTCGGGTCAGACCGGTCAAGGGACAGGCGCCCCCACAGCTGAGGGTCAGGCACCACACCGGGGACTTCCAGGTGACTCAGACGAGCCTTCCCCTGGAGCCAGACAGCAGGTCTCTCAATGACAGACGTGGGCAGGAATCCCAAGACGGGCCGGGCCAGCATCCTTGTGGATGAATTGATCTCCCTCCCAAGGGCAAGGCCAGGCAAGTCCTTGCCTCCGAGAGGGATGGACTCCAAACCCAGAGGCTTCGGGGGCGGAGGGGATCACAGTGGTCCCCTGGGAAGCCAGGGAGAGGCAGAGGGCTGGGTTCGTCAGGGGGGGTCAGGTGGGTGATGGAACGGTCTCGTCCGACGCTTTGGAAGGTCATGAACCCTGAGTGGGGCTGGCCGGGCCCCACCGCTCATGGGGAAAGGGCATCCCTATTTCCACACTGAACTGTTGGTGAGGTCCCCAGGCCAGTCCCCCATGTGCGTGTCACACATGTGGCTAGGACCAGCGTGACCAGCACCCACCGAGACACAGAAGCTCACTTCCGTTACAGGTTTCCTGCTCCCTGTTTACTCTGTGATTGCCCGTCTTAGCTGGACGCCGGGAACCTTCCTCCTGAAGCCTCCTGCACCCATGTGAATGCACTGAGAACCTCGGGCGCCTGCACGGCCCACGGGACTTGGGCTACTCTACACGGGAGCCGGAGGGACTGCATGGTCCTGCCCACCCCCCAGAGCCCACATTGGACCGAAGCTGCTCTAACGTGGGCACGCAGCGCGGCTGTTGAACTCCTGTCCCGCGCCTCCAGCTACCTGTCTGGGGGAGACCCCCTGGGTCCTCCTGGTGTCCTGTCTTACACTCGGGCTTCGAAAGTGCCCGATTCAAGGGCTTGTCTCCCTTCCCCGTCAGGAGCCCCAGTGGGGCAGGGGTTGCTTCCTGAAGCTTAGGCTCGGCTGGGGGTGCCCTTGAAAACTCGTGGGTTGAGTCCTCTGGCGTCCATGACCTTGGTTGGAACCCTTCCCAACTATCTGAAAGTACGGTCCCGCTTCTACTCCCTTCCTGCAGGAGACTCCTTGCTCCCTAGACACGTCTGCCCACCTCGTCCCCAGCACCGCTCCTCCGGGGATGGTCAAGCCACAGAAGGTCCTATAACCCCATCCCCTTGGGGGCCCGGTCACGAAACCCCTTCTCTATACCATCACCCCCTTTATCCACATGGTCAGAAAAACAGGGGCGCCTTCCTAGCCTTAATGGCAACAATAATGTGACATTGTACCACCCCGAACATCCTGCCTGCTGGAGCCGAACTCTGGTGCTGACCATAATTGCTTGAATCCCAAATCCTAAGAGTGGGGGCCCTGAGTGTGGTAAGCAAGGTGGGGAGAGGGATGAGCAGAGGGGGAAGAGGGAGAGGAAGAGCAGGTTCTCTTGTCCTCAACTCAGGACTGGACCATTAGGAACATTTTGAAACAGAAGACATGAGATTTTGTCCTCCTCCCGAGTCCCCCTGGCAGCTTTGTTTATTCCAATGCCCCCTTGCTCTAAGCTCCCCAAGGCACCACCCACCCAGGCCACTGCAGTGCTGGCAGTGCTCTGGGATCCCAGATCCATCCCCAAGAGATCCTGTCCTCTCAGTACAGCTCATCTCCCCTTGAGCGTTAGCAGGAAAGCATACCGAACAAACTAACTTAGACTAAAGTGAGAGTGGCTGATACATAGCTAACCTCTAAGCTATTAGCATGTTCTAGATAGATGGTTCCTGAACCTAATTACTCACACATTTATGCCAAATCAAAGGAAATGTGGGGGTGGGGAGGGGACGCCTGAGTAGGAGCATGGATCAGGCCGCTCCAGAAGCTGTCCCCTCCAGCTGCTCCTCTCCTCCCCGTCTAGCTCTCTGAATTAAGTGTTTCTGTCCTGGCCCCCTGGGAGACAGAGGACCCAGGTGGGGGGGGGGTAGGTGTCCCCAGATGGTCCCCCTGAGGGACTGTGCCCTGCTAAGTCAAGGGAGATACTAGCCCCTGACAGAGCCCCTAACAGGATTGCCCTCTGTGGATGCTGAACTCTCCCCAGCACCGGCTTGAGGTCCTTGCTGCCCCCGCAGGATCCTCTGGCTTCACTGGAGGGACCTTGGCCCGAGTGGAGCTGCCAAGGGCCAGCATCTGGTGATCCACTTGTACTCACATGCCTACCCTTCCCCCGGGGTAGGACCCCCAAGAGGACAGAGCCTGCCTTTTCCCATGGAGGAAACCCCTCAGGGCTCGTATCTCACGGAGACCAGGAAGCCAGAATGTCCCTTCCCAGCCTCGCCTGGGCACACAGAGCCATGAGCCTGGAAGGCAGCTTGAATGATGCGGGTCAGTGCTCTGTGTGTGTATGTGTGTGTGTGAGAATGCCCCTGGGCTCCCCCCAGGGCAGCCTCGTGACAGACTCCCCAACACACACGGGGCGCCTCCTGCAAGTGTCCAAGGAGGTCACCAGCCCCTCCTGATCTCTGGCCAGTTAGGGGTCGGGACGAATTCTCTGAGGCCAGCTCAGCCCCAGTTCCCAGGCTTTGGTGCGCTGGGGTTGGTCCAGGTGGCAAAGGCTCAGCATCGTTGGACGCACCCCTGGTGCGCAGGCCCCCCACGTCGGGCCCTCCGCAGTGGGCAGCCCAGGCTCACGGAACTTCAGGGCTCAGAGCTGTTTCTCCTCTGGAGGACGGGGCAAGGGGGGTCCTCTGCAGGGCCAGGTCAGAGAGGAGGAAGCGGCGGGGGCCCGGGCAGCAGGGGGGCAGGCCTCCCTGGGGGCGGAGGCGCTCCATGCACCCAGATTAGCATCTGAGCTGGTGAGGGTGGGCACTTACAGAATGAGAGACAGAGGCAGACGGAGAGATGCACAGAGACCCAGAGAAAGAGAGACTGAGAGATTGCCGGAAAAAGACAGAAAGGGACAAGAGAGACACACACTTAGAGGGAGAAGAAAGGACAGAGAGAGACAAAGGCAGAGCAGGTGAGCCACGGAAGCTGGGGGGACCTTCCAGGGGGGCGAGGCGGGCGGGGAAGCAGATCCTCAGGGCTGCAAAGCACCACCTGTGGAGGGAGCAGGAAGGTCGTCGGGGGCCAGGCAGCAGGAGGTGGGAGGCACCCCAGAGGGTGCGTTCCAAAGGAGGAGGGAGGAGTGGTTGGCGCAGAGAGAGGCTGGCGGCGATGAGGTTGGAGCTGTGGGATGGGGGTGCCGGGGGGCCCGGAGCCCATCCAGGAGGGCGGGCTTGGTCCCCGGGGCAGGGGTGAAGCTGCGAGCCTCTGGGGGGGTGGCGGTGGCTAGCAGTTGGGAAGAGACTTGCAGGCAGACTGGAGGAGGAAGGGCGGGCGAGGGTTACAGACCGGCACCTCCCGGGCCAGCGCAGGGGCGGCAGGAACCAGCTGCGGCCCTGGAGGGACCATCACGACCCCTCCCACCCCTCTGTGCTCCAGGAGGGAGCAAGAACCCCCGGGGCTCCCACCGGCCCCCGGGGCGCCTCAGCCACGCAGCTCCACAAGCATTCCCGTGTTCGCCGCAGACAAGGCGGCAGGCAGAGAGCGGCCTAGACGCGGACCTGAGCGCTGAGCCCCGGCCTTGCGATGGGCCGGGCTGACCATGCGGGAAGCCGGGAGCGATGCCGGTCAAAGCGTGACGCTCGAGCGTGTCGTTCTCTTCTTGGGCCAATGCCTTCCCTCGCTGCTGAGCGCGGTCGGGCGAGGACGTCTAGAATCTCAGCCCCTCCGCCCCGATGAGGCCAGTTTGAACCGGAACGTGGCGGCCAGTGACAGGCTGGGGGTGACACGGGCGAGGACCACGGCACGGCTTTCTCGGCTGCTCAAGGTGCTGGAAACACCAGAGCCCGCACCAGGCTGCAGGGCCCGCCGACCGCTCGGGAGCCTTGGTGCCCCGGCTGTGCCCTCGCTGCACGAACGCTGTTCCGGGCATGGGAGGGGGGCAGTGTGGACGCAGCACCCAGCCCTCTGCACCTGCGCGGGCTCCCCGGGCTTCACCCGGAAACACAAGTTCAAAGATGACATCACTAAGGGTTTAAGATGGAGGCAGCAGAGTGCTAAAGCGAAGGGGGGTTCTGTGGGGCCAGGGGCCGCGAGCTCTGAGGTCACTCTCGGGGACCCCTCTGGCCTGTGCTCGATGCCGGAGGGTTAGCGGAGATTGACGGCCTTCAGATTCTATCTGGGTCAAAAATCCTATAAGTGACATGTTCCTTGGTTAATGAGTACAGCTCCTTCCCCTTGGGGTGAAATCAGGGGCACAGATTTAATTTAACGTCTCCTCTTCTTTTCTCTCCCCTTGAACAGCCAGTTTCTAGACCTACTCAGGTCTTATTTTAATTCACATCTGTGTGTCTGCAAATCCCAGCAGAGCAGCAGGGAGTTTTCAGCCTCCCCGAGTCTTCGGTCCTCCCTCCATCAGTAGCCAGACAGGAGGTCCGGGGCCGGACCTGTGGCCCCAAGGACCCCGGGGTGGGAAGGGAGTGGTCAGTGAGGCACAGAACGGGAGTGATGGAGGGTCCACAGGGGCCGTAGACACACAGGCCGGGGGCGGCCCAGGTCAGGCCGGCGCCCGGTCCCACCAGGACAGATGGGGAAGCTGCCAGGACCCCCCACCCCGGGCCTCCTTCACACCCCATTTTTAACAGGGAGCAGTCAAGTTCATTATGTGGCACGGGCTCGCTCCTGATGGCGCCCCGTGTTTGCCGACGCCTGCCCCGCTGGGTGGGCGCCGGAGGCCGGCTTGCGGTGAGTGTTTATCTTTCAGCTGTGATGCATGAGCTCCTGGTGCAGAGACTGAAGCCTGCGGGACGGGGCATGCCTGGACGCTGGCATCACAGCTCAGGACTGGCAAGGGCTGCAGGCACAGCTGTCTCCGGTGACAGATCAGTGTACTCTGGACAGGGGGCAGCTCCAGCCACCTCCGACTCCGGGACCAGCTTGGGGGCGGGGCTCAGAGGGGCACCCTCTGGAAGACGATGCCGTGCCCTTCTAAGACCATGTCCTTTGTCCCCACCACAGCTGTGCCAGGGACAATGGATGCTCTCGAAGTGACGGCTGGCTGTTGTTTCGAGACTCACGCTCACAAACGCATCGGCTGCACCCCCTCCTTAGAAAGGAAGTGCCCTTAATTCCCTTCTTTTAGAGTCGGGGAAACTGAGGCAGGAAGGGTCAGGTGGCCAGTGAGTGACGGAGCTGGGGTCTGAGCCAGGCCGCCGGAAGACCGAGGGGGCCTTCCAGGCCTGGTGTTGGGCATCACAGTCCCCAACTTGCCGGTGAGGTCAGAGGCTTCAAGGACAAGAGTCCTGCCCAAGGTCACACAGCTGGTGACTGTCTGGGCAGGAGCCACACCCACACCTGGGGATGCCAAAGCCTGGACTTTCTCCCAACTCAATGGCCCTCCGGGGAGGCATGGATGCCAAGGCCACAACGAGCAAAGATGTGACCCCACACTCCCCTCTCGGGGTGCCCTGCCACAGCCAGGCCTCTGGCTCACCCTCCTTCCTGTGTCCAGTGGCCTCCTGGTCAGGTCAGCGGCTCCCACTGCCAGCCCTCGGGACAGCTACAATTCTCACAACTCATGTGTTCCACAAGGTTCTTCCGGCATGTGACCCCAACCTACCGAAAACTCAGACGAGGGAAAGGTCAGATCACTCTGCTGGGAAGGCCTGGGGTTCCACTCACGGGGCTCAGCTAGACCTGGGTCAGGATCCTGCCTCCCTCCGGCATTCACCTTGGCTCTCCACCTGCCCTGCCCCCACACAGCGGCTCCAGGCTGTGTTTCACCCAGGATTCCAGCAAAGCTCCCAGGCCCGACGATTCCTGGGCCGATGGTCCCTGGACCGGCTCGGGTCTCATGAGCATCCTTGGACCTATCCCTGTAGCCCAAGATGGCCAGTGCTCGAGGTCCCCTGGGAGCTGGAGGGAGGGGTCAGCCGGCCGGCCTGGGGATGGCAGGCACTGGGGAGTGCCAGGTGCCAGGAAGCAAAAGCAGTCGATGTCCTGGAGACCATATGCCCCAGGCACAGATGCAGGAGGGGACTAGATCCTGCAAGCAGCCCCTGGAGAGGGCGTCTGCCTCCCTGCACACCGACCTGGACCTGAGACTGCATCAGAGCGTCCATGAGGAAAACACTTCGCTGGAGATTTCCAGGATGAGACAGAGAGGGTTTCTGTCCATCTCGCAGCAGGACTCCCTGCTGAAGGCCTAGGAAGACGCATGTCCTCTATAGCCAGCGTGGGGCCCTCTCGCCGGCCTTTCCCTCCCTTGCCCCAGCCTCAGCTTCCTCACATCTAAAAGGGGGCTTTTAAAATCATGGTAAAGGGATGCCTGGGGGGGCTCAGTAGGTTAAGTGTCTGCCTTCGGCTCAGGTCATGATCCCAGGGTCCTGGGATTGAGTCCCACATCAGGCTCCCTGCTCAGCGGGGCGTCTGCTTCTCCCTCTACCCCACCGCCTCCCTGCTTGTGCTCTCTCTCTCACTGACAAATAAATAAATAAAATCTTAAAAAAATAAATTGTGGTAAAATTCTCCCATTTAGTGCAAGCATTGTCCACCTTCTCTCCCGAAAGGAAACCCGTCCCCATCAGCATCCCCCCGCCCCTGGCAGCCCCCTGTCTGCTCTCTGTCTCCAGGAACTCCCCAGTTCCGGAGTTTCATACAAATGAACTCAAACAGTTTGTGGGCTTTTGTAATCAGCCTCTGTTACCAGTGCTTGGTCCTCAAGGTCCCCCACACCGCAGCCTGAGTGAGAGCTGCTTCCTTTTTTGTGCTCCGATGATACGCCACGGGTGACGGACCACGGTTGCACACCCCCTCCTCTGCCGACGGGCACTTGGGCTGTTTCCACCTTCTGGCCGTTCCCCGTAGCGCTGCCGCCAACACCAGAGCATGATCTTTGGTTCAAACCCGTTTCCATTTTTCTGGGTGTAGCCCCTCGGCGCCGGGCCTGCCGGGTCACCTGATTGTCCCACGACTCACTTGTTCGGGAACCAAACTCGTTCCCACCGCGGCTGCACCATTTTACATCCCCAAAGGGTTTTGCGTTTTGTTTTGTTAAGGGCTGGCTTGGGGCGTCGCTGGGAGGCCACCAGCCATGGGGCCGAGGCCCTGTCACCTGCAGGTTCGGTGGAGAGTGGTGGTGGGCAAGCTCCACTCTAGACTTGAACTCTGGTGTGACCACTCGGGCTGTGTGTCCTTGAGAGAGTGACTAAACCGCTCTGAGCCTCACCACCCCCATCCAAACAGCCGGGCTGCTGGGAGGGCCAAACGAGCACGAGGTGCCTGCATCGGCCCTGGGCCCCAACGAGCAGGACGGACCCGCTCAGTGCAGTCCCCTGGGACTCAGCACAAGAGGCTGCCGGCCCCCAGCACACACAGCATCTCATCCTGCAGCTCAGAAAGGTCGAGCGGCGTGCTGGGCCGCACAGCAGCCCCTGTTCACAGCTGTGACCATGTCTGCCAATCCTCCCCTATGCATGCAGCTGTGCACCCACCGCCACCCCCCCACCGCAGAAACCCAAGCCCAGACCACGGTGCGTAGAGTGTTTAATGCCCATAAAATCCAAGGAACACAATATTCCCAAATAAGGTCTCCTATGCATTTGCTCAGGAACCCAGCCCAGAGGGCAGACCTGGGAACACATTTTAGGAGAAAAAAACGCCGCCCCCTCCTTCTCCCGGGCGTCTTGATGGCATCTCTGGGCCCCCATGAAAGTGCCCCACGGGACACCCGCCAAAGCTCGCAGTGCCCCACGTTCTCGCCAACGATTCAAAATCAGCGGGTTGGAGTGGGGAAACGATCGGCGGGGGCCCGAGTGTCATGGGCAGAATGAAACCCACCATTCTCCATCGTGAGGGGCCTTTGGACACCGAACAGCTCGCACACCAGACGTTCCACCGGGTCTGCCCCTCGACGCTAGTGTTCAGTGACGGGGGCTATTAACGTTTCCACCGAGCTGCTTCTAGAGACCCAGCATCCTCCCTCACCCACGAGCCACCAACCACCGTGGAGGGGAGGGCCCGCCTGGCTCCGTCGCCCACGGGGCCTCCGCCCAGACAGGCCTGGAGACCCGCCCCGGGGGCCCAGGGCCACCTCCTCCCGGTGGCGTGACTTCCACCAAGGTGCTTGGTTTCTTCAGGTGTCAGCTCTCTCACCAGCCACATCGGTGCCAATAGGTCGAAACATCTCACCTGAAAATGAGATTTGTGAAGGGGCCGGTCAGGTCGGGAAGCTCCCAGAGAACTGTGGTCTGGCCCCCTGTCTTCATCAAGGCTGCCTCTCTGGTTTTGGGGATGTGGGGCCCACGGAATGGGTGGCCAGTACGAGGACCACACAGTGGCCTGCCTCCAGGCCACCAGCCCCCCTCGGCTGGCCTGGCCCCAGCTCTGTCCAGAGGCTTTCCACCTCTCTGTCAGGGCACCATCACTGGGAGGAAGGAGCCTCACACCACTTTGTCCACAGCGTCCAGGCCGGTAAAGCTTGCCTAAAGGATGGCCCCTTGGGCTGTAGGGGACCCAGCAGGCCTCTTCCCCAGCAGTGGGGCAGCTCCCTGTGAGCGTCAGAGCCCATGTTCCACTTCTGTGGGACAGCAGGTGTTTGGACAAATGATCTGGTAGATTTGTCTGCTTACCTGGAATCACCTGCTATGGCCCAGAAGATGGGGAGCCTGGGACAGTGGCCACAGCTTGGGCACACATGGAGGGCTGCCCAAGGCCCCATCAACTTATCATTCACTAGAAGTTCCCTCTCCACCTATGACAAATGCCAGACTCCTCCCATGACCTACACCGTCCTACCTGGGTGCCCCTGTGCCTCCTCACCCTCCTCTCCAGATACATTTTGTAATGTGTCAGCTCCTTCTGACCACAGGGCCCTTGCACATGCTGCTGCTGCTGCCTGGAATCCCTATTGTCCTCCCCTCTCCGCCCAGGCAAGTCTGTTCACTCTTCCAGTCCTTCTAGTGCCAGCATGAACTTCTGATGCCCGAAAGGATATGTCCAAGTCCTAGCTCCCCAGTACCTGTGAAGGTGACCTTATTTGGAAATGGGGTTTTTGTAGCTGTAATCAAGTTACAAGTTATAATCAAGGATCACAACAGGATATCATTCTGCATTTAGAAGGGATTGGGCTGCAAATCCGATGACAAGGGTCCTTTTAAGAGACAGAAGAGGAGGCACAGACCTGCGGAGGGAGGCGACATGGAGATGGAGTCAGAGGTCGAAGGCGTGAGTCTACCAGCCAAGGAACACCGAGGACCGGCTGCCGCCCCCAGAAGCCGAGAGAGGGGCCTGGAACAGCAGCCTCTCGCTTGGAGCCTTCGGGGAGAAACCCCGCTGCCAACATGTGCGTCTCGGACGTCTTCGCCCCCAGAGCTGGGAGAGAATCCATTTCTGTGGCTTCAAGCCGTCCGAGGGGTTACAATTTGCCACACTGGCCCCAGGAAACTAGTAGAGTTGGAAAGCCTGCCCTACAGTCGCAACCGACCTGGTGTGCCCCGAGCACAGGGCCTCCCTGAGATGCGGGACTTCCGGTGCCAGAGCCAGGACGGTCCCAGGCGAGGCGGGACACGGTCACTCCAGCTCCAGCCTGGTGGGGCCACGTTAGCCCCGTTTCCCGTGCCCACAGCTCCCGTGCCTCCCCGCAGCCCCTGCGACAGTTACAGTTCAGGAACTAACTGTTTCATGACTGTTCGTGCTGTCCTGGCCTCCCCACTGGAAGGTGAGCTTCTGGACACAAGAACCTCACTGTCCCTGCCCCCCAGCAGCTAACACAACATCGTGGATACGAGGTGCCCAATAAAGCTTTCTGGGGTGGATGAATGCCAGCGAGCAGATTTAGGATAGACGGGGACGTCCCAGGGCATACAGTCAGGGAGGGCTGTATACAGCTGTATACAGCTCTGGGAGAGCTGGCCAGCAACGACCAGGTTGTGTGGGAGGTAGTAAGCAGCTCATCCCTGGGAGCATTTAAGCGGAGGTTGGCGGGATGCTGCGTGGCACAGCCTACACTGGGTGAGAGCCACAACCAGTGTTGTCTAAAGACCCCTTGAGTCCCAGGATTCTGTCGGGGCTTGTCCGGAGCACTAAAGACAGAGCAATCATCAGGAAGAGGGGGTCCTGGGCACCCAGGAGCACAGAGTGAGGACACCAAGTGACAACAGTGGACTCAAAGGGGTTATTAACAAGGGGAAAGGCAAAAGTAGAGTCATAATAATCCTAACTGTAGTCAACATGTTTGGACCCATTTTTAAGGGGCAAAGCAAAGGCAGTAGCAGGTTAACTAAGCTCCCCTTCACTTTGAATGTTAGAACTGAGGTCATTTCGTCACCCTTGTGCTCATCAGAGCTCACAAGGCACTTCCATGTACTGCCTGAAGCAAAATGGAAGTTTGTTTATTGACCATGAAAACCCCGGGTACATGCACAAGGGCCGGTGACCCCAGTCTCAGAGATGCTCTCACATTTTGCTGCTCTGCTTTAGGAAGCCTCCGTGCACAAAGCTACTTCATGCCTACAATAGCTGCTCTGGCGCCAGCCATCACGGCTCTATCCCAGCTGGAAGGGAGCGGGATAGGAAAGGGGGAAGCATACGCCTCTTTCTTTAGGATGCTTCCTGGGAGTTGCATTCCTAGGCACCATCATAATTAATGGTAGGTGAAACAATATTTTGGAAGCCTTAGATAAATTTTTCTCATTAAATTAATTAATCCCCCAACATTAATTTAGCACCTACTGCGTGCCACTGGCCTCTCTGCGTCTGTTCATCTTACAGATTTCTCCCAGCAGCCTCTGGGGCAGGTACCAGTTCCACAGATGGGGAAAGAAGCTCAGAGACAGCAGTCTTCCTGCAGCACCCCCCACCCCCAATGCCAGCCCGGCTCCAGCCTGCCACACCCTACTCCGGGCCGCCTGCCAGTCACGGCCACATTGTCTTCCCTCTTCATTTCCCTGGGTTCGTACTGTCTGGGATCACTCTGGAGGTGACCCACAGAGGAGACACCGGGCAAGGACAACAGTGACTAAGCAGACGGCCTCCAGGGGACACCTGCCTTTCCCATGAGTCCAGCCTCACACAGAGGGGCCTCAGGATCTCCCCTGTCCCTGGACCAGTAGATCAGGCAGCTGGTCCCCCAGGGAAACACCTGCGCGGTTCTCTGGGTAGCCCCTCCTCTGTGCGGCTGTCTCAGACCTCCGGGTTCAAGCCCCCAGGCCCCAGCCAGCTGGCACCCCACCAGAGGCTGACCTGTCCACAGCCCATCCCCTCCTCTGAATGGTGAGCCCGACAGCCGACCCCCCATCTGTGTCCAGGACCCATGGCCGGTGCCGAGCCCCTGGTACCCCAATGACACCAACCACAGCCAACATCCTGCCCCTGCTTTCCCTGCCATGGTTTGGAGCATTCCCTGGGTCCTCTGAAATCCAGGGATCCCTGCCATCCCCAAATCCTGCTGTGCCCTAAGACAATCAGCGTTACTGTCTAAAACCCGTGTAAGCTCCAAAGGTTCTTCTAATGCCTAGTCCCCTGCACCTAGACACCTCGTCTGTTGCAAAGCCCGCCATGGCCCCGGTCTGAGGACGGGCAGTGTCCTGGCTCTGAGTGCAAAAGCTTCGCAAGAGGGGGGCTTCATCCAAACGGGGGTTCTGAACCCCACAGGACCGGCCCAGGCAGCACCCAGTCTCCCACTGCCTGGCGGGCGGGGACTTGGAATTAATCGTTTCTCCCACAGTCGAGAGCAGAGAGGCCTCTGCAAGTGATGACCTAACTCTGTGACCAAATAAGGCGATATTAAGGCGATGTTACATTTCACTGTTCACAGCGGCCCGTGAAGCCCTGCGGCTCCCAGGGCACGGGGGAGAAATGCCGCTCGGCCTACGCCTCTCTGTTCCCGACGCCCAATAACTCTGCCCACAGCCAGTTATCACTTTCTTAGAAAAACAGCCACTCATCACTTATTACATACACCGCCAGACCGGAGAGGTGACCCCGGCGGGCCTCCAGGCCACTGGCGGGCAGGACCTGGCTTGGAACTCCCACCCATGTGATTTAAAGGCCAGAGAGCCCAAAAAGTTTGATTGCAGGCTTTGGGTGAAAACAGAAGCACCTGGTATTTTTAGGGGGGGGCGGGGCCACGGGAGAGGAAGAGCATCTCCAGCTGACACCCCCTCACTGGGGAGCCCGGCGCGGGCCTCGCTTGAGACCTGAGCCGAAATCAAGAGTCGGACGCTCAACCACCTGAGCCCCCAGAGTGGAATTCCCGAACCACGAGACCCTTGCTCTGCCCCGTACCCTGCTTGCTGTCGGGAGCCCAAGCTGCTTCCCCTCTGTTCTCTGCCTCCCAGCGTCCCTTCCGGACAGCATAGGTGCTCAGGAGATGGTCTCTGGAAAAGAGAATATTGCTGCATCTCTCCCCACGCAGTCTCTGATTCATGTCCCTCAAACCGCCTTTGAGGGGCACCGGCTGGCTCCGTCGGGGGACAGTATGACTCTCGATCTCGGGCTTGTGGGTTCGAGCCCCACATTGGGTGTGGAGATGACTTACACATGAAATCTAAAAAAAAAAAATTTTTTTTTCAGTCAGGCTGGGAGCAGGATGGGTTTATGGAGCCAAGAGAGCTGGGAGAGATTTGGAGTAAAACTCTTGAGTCCACAGCTCATTTCCGGGGAGGGGAACAGCACCCAGTTCTCCGCTTTTCTGCCCTGACCCTCCCCTGAGGGTCCCCCTGCCCCATTGACTCAGAGCTTCCCCCACCCCCAGGGAGAGGCCTCCCCGCACTCACTCGCCAGCCCCCCCGACCTGTCCACACCCTGCCATCCGTCCGGGGTCTGGAGGGCTGTCGCTGTCGCTGGAATGCCGGATGTTCCACCGGAAGGGGGCACCGTCCACGTTGCTGGGGGATGAAGGAGATGTCGGGACCGGCGTTTTGAAGGAGAACGTCCCTGGAAGGCAGACCCAACTGGTCTGAGATTGTCCTCCCGTGGCTTTGGCCAAGTCGCCCGACAACCGTTGAGCCAACACGTGCCACCTGCTTCCACACCGGTGACAAACCAGGCCAGGGTCCTGGGCCTGGACACGCAGCCTGTGGCCCGGAAACAGCCAGCGTCTGCTGCGCCTTCCGGCGCGCGCGGGACCCGTGCTCAGCGTTCCTTGTGTGGCCTCGTTTAACCCCTGAACGCTTGTGAGTCGGCCAAGGAAACGAACCGCCGGGGGAGGAAATGATTTACTCCTTTTCCTCCTTGTTCTTTGCCAGGCCTCTCACCGGACAGCCACCTGTGGGGCCTCACCCCGCCCCAGAGAGATGGGGACACAACTTATCACTTACAGGGTCGGGATGGTGTCCAGGGAGACGATGAATGTCAGGGACCTGGCACCACATGGGAAACAGAGGAGGCATTAGGGAACGGGATTTCTGAAGGGACTGTCGCTGGTGCGGGCTGTGAAATGGGCCCACTCCTCCCGTGACTCTGACTTGACAGAGCCGAAGTCCTGTGGCTGAAGGGAGAGGGGGTCCCTGGGTGCCGACCCTCCCCTTCAGCAGACAGCCCGGCCGAGGCGGACCCTGATGGGATGGGGCTCCCAGGTCCCCTGTCGAGGCTGGCTGAGGACAGGCCCGAGGGTCCTTGGGGATCCCAGGGAAGTGTCCGTGTGTTAATGATTAGCCCACGATTGGCACCTGGTGCCAGGCCTCTTGCCCCGCTGACTCATTTTGCAAACCTGCTCGCCCCGGGGAGTGGCCTCTGCCAACGTGCCTGAGATCCCAACGCAGAGCTGTTCTGGAACCTGCTGGGGAAACAGCATCCACGAGAGGAGAGTGTGTGGAGGGGGCGCTCGGATGGAGGAGACCGCGCTGGACCCTTTGCTGACCAGTAAGGAGCCGCGGGATCCACGGCGGGGCGGGGGTCCGGGGAGCGCCGCGCACTGCCAGCCCCGTCGGCCCGGCTGGACGCCCGCTCTGCCCTCTAGATCCCCATGCATGTGGCTTCTGGGCAGCGCCCAGGCCCGCCGGCAAGGAATCTTCCAGAAGGCAAGCGCCTCCTGAGAGCAGTAACCACAGGCCCACGTTCTCAGGCTGGCCCGTGCCTCGTCGTGGGGCCATCCTGTGCACTGTGGGACGATCGGCCTCGTCTCTGGTCTCTACCTCTTATAGGCAGGAGCACCCCACCCTCTGGTGTGACCACCCAGAAATGTCCCCACACTGCCCGGTGTCTCTGGAGGGCCACCTGCCCCATCCCCTGAGAGCCCCCGTACAGCCTGGATGGGCTAGTTGCCTGCAGGGCTTCCTGCTGAGCCTTTGGGCCATGACACCCCTGAGACTCGAGGGGCCCTATGAGGGCGGCCATGATGCCAAGGCTTTGAGGCCAGACCCCTACACTGGACCCAACTCTCATTTATCCGCTGGGCCACCTAGAGCAAGCTGCTCCCCCTCTCTGTGCTTGGTTCCCTCCTCGGTAAAACTGGACTATGAACAGTGTTGAGCCTGAAGGAAGGGCATGGCTCCTACCAAGGGCTGTTTCAATCCCATATTACACAAAGTTGGGGCCCAGAGAGATGAAGACACCAGCTAGAGGGTCACCCAGCAGGTAGGGGCAGGGCTGGGGGGTGCCCCGCCGCCTCTCTCCAAGGCCTCCTCTCGTAATCATGGAGCCTTTTGCTGCCGCAAAAAGAGGGGACATGGTACGGGGGCTGAGAATGTGGAGATCAGCCCACTCCCATCTGGGGCCTCCCCTCTGGTACGACGGGGAGTTTCCGTTCTGGGCAACATGTACTGAGCAGCTACCGTCTGCCTGATGAGGCACGCGGGGGCTCGCACGGCCATCCTGTCCGCCCCCACCTCCTCTCCCCCACAACCCCACTCCCTTTCCCCTCCCCCACAACACCCCCCCTCACCGGCTGGCTGGCATCCCTCCCCGAGCGGGAGGGAGAACAGTGAGTTCCACATTCCCAGGCCATTAGTGTCCTATCTGTGATTCTTAGAGGGAGACCCTGACGGGGCTGGGGGAAAGGGGGGCCTCTGGGGCCCTTCCTGGCATCGGGGGCCGGCTGGGGACACGAGGGGCAGGGCAGAGGGCCTTTCTGAGACAGAGCTGACCTCTTGTCTCATGGGAATTCAGCCACCAAGTCTAAGACTTGGATCCGTCTGCCCAGCTCCACCCTCTGTCCTGTGCTTAGTCCCCAAATGAAAGAACGAATGAAGAGTGAATGAATGAATGAATGAATGGCTTCACTGCATCTCCACTGAATGGATGGGTGAGTGAACGGAGGAGGAAGCTTCCCTGGCTCCCCAGAGGGGACTCCAGGCCGGGAGCAGGGGGGCGGAGGGGGTGGGCTCTGGAGACCCCGACTCTGCGCTTCCCCCTCAGGGATCAGAGGCCAGAGCCTATCAGGCAGCTCCCTCCCCGCAGACTGCCCTGGCCAAGGCCAAACCGCCCCCTCCAGCCCAAGAGTGACCCTTCACCTCCAGGGCAGAGGGGGACAGAGTGAAGATGTGCAAAAATGAGTGAATTCACTGGAAAAGGACTCATTTTTATTTTTGGTTTGTTCTCCGAGTGCGGGAGAGTCAAGGCAGAGGGAGGAGGAACGTGAACTAGGCAAGCAGAAGTCTCCAGAGAAGCCCTCAAAGAGCTACAGAGAGCTGCCAAGTGTTTGCGACCCCCACGCTGAGACGGCCCGAGGACCCGTTTCCCACGAGGTCCTCCCCGGATGGCCAGCCGGAGCCGCGGGGGACTCTGCTCTGCGGTCCGGGAGGCGGGCGCCCCAGAGGAGGGCCGGCCCGCGGCGGCTCACGCAGGAGGAAGGCGGGTTCCGGTCTAGGAATTCCGGAAAACACCGCATCGTAGAGCGAATGCTTGAGCCATTGAGAAGCTGGAGGCAGGATGGAGAGGCTTCCCGAAGCAGTTCTTGGCTGAGGGGACCCCCGCTCCTCTGAGGGACGTGGGATAGCTGCAGGGCTCAGGGGGACGGGCCCTGACCAGGCGCAGGGGTGCAGGGCTGGCAGTGAGAGGACACTCCCCTTCTCCAGAAGCGCCCAGAGTCCTGTGGTTCCCTTTCCAGGGCCGAGTGTGGAGACTTTCTCCAAGGGTGGAGGCTGCAAAAGGTGGTTGGGGGGCCACGGGGTCTGGTCTGCGGCCGGGGCTAGATCCCAGAGCCGGGTCTGCCTAGCAGGTGTGGCCTGGGGTGCGTCGACCTTTCAGCTCCCGACTTCCTCTTCTGCAAAATGAGCTTGGAGCCCCCCCACCCCCCCACCTCCAGAGGACTGGAAGGACAGGGGACACAGGGCAGCCTTTTCCATGGTGAGGCTCAGCCTCTGATGTTGTGGCTGGGAAGGGCCTCCCTCCGGCTATAGCCCCTATTTTGTCGCCAGACAGACATCCTAAGTATCTAACTCTACTGAGAAATCGTCCCTCTTGTCGCCAAGAGAAGCCATGAAATGCCACATAAGATCTCAGGACAAGGAGGAAGAGGCAGCTCAGAGTTTTGGGAGACCCGACAGCAAGAAGGTGGCTGGAATGAACTGGGTCACCCTCTCATCAGTCGGAGGAGGGGTCCCCAATGGGAGGTTCAGAATCACCATCAGAAGGAGTTTGGTGGTGGTGGGGGGGTGCTGCCATGGTCTCAGGGTCTCGAAAAAGGCTCTGGCAACAGGACATGCAGACAACCAGGAGGAGGAGCCCTGGGGCGGGGGGTGTCCTGTGGGGGCTTCTCTCTGCGGAGGGGAACCTGGCCCGAGGGACGTCACACATCAGAGCCAATGGGCCTGTGCACGCAGCTGTCCAGATCCTGACTGGCAGGGGAGCGATTTCTCAGAGTCGGGTCAAGGACCTGGTTCTGCCTGAGTCCTCAGGGAGGGGCAGGCAGAGCTGGGCTGACAGCAGCCACGGTGGAGGGTGGCAAAGGCCTTCAAAGTGTGCCCAGCCTCATCGATCAGACCTCCTGTGAACTCGCTGGGCTACAGTCTTGGCTGGCCCTCGAAAGGCGAGGGCTATTTGCTTTAGCAATTATTTTAGGCAGCTTTGAAATGAAATGCTTATGTAAGTGGAGCTCGGTGACCTTGGACAGATCACACCCCTCTCTCTGGGGCTCTTTCTTCATCTCTGTCATGATGAGGGACTTGCATAAACAGCCACCGTGAAGGGAAGGCCTCTGTTGGTTCTGCAGCAAGGGACAGAAAAGTTATCTTTAAAAAGGTGAGAGTGACTTTCACTAAGGCAAGTCCAGATGTAGGACTGTCAGGATCCCAGGACTGGTAGGGGGCTTTGTGAGGCCAACAGAGACCCAGGGTCCTTCTCTGAGGCTGCTCCACTGTGCTCAGTAAAGGCATCCACCTCATGACCCAAGATGGCTGCTTGAGCTCAAGCCATCAAGTCTGCATTCCAGCACTAGAGAGCGAAAAGACATAGAAAGGCGCTGTCCTCCCATGAAAGTTTTTCATAAGCTTTCATTCATTCTCACTGGCCTGAACCTAGTTCCGTGGCTGCCGTGAGTGGCAAAGGAGGCTAGGACATGCCGGCTTTGTTTGGGAGGTTACATGACAGCTAAAAATTAGTCCTTTTAAGAGAAAGGCAAAAAGTGAACACTGGGGAACAACTAGCACTCCGTGGCATGGATTCCAGAGGTTCCCCAGCCCTCGTCCTGGCCAGGGACTTAGTTCTCCCCTCCTCCCTTGGAGCCTCGCTCTCTCATCTGTAGAATGGGCTGTTGGTCCCCGTGAGCTTGGCTGTGGTTAAATGGCTCCCTGGAAAAGACAGGGGAAGGCAAGCTGAGGGAGACCACTGGGGGGGTTGGCCCGTTAGTGCCACGCCATCCCGGTGGGCAAAGTGAGCCATCGCGTTAAGCGGGTGTGGGGACGTGTGGGGACATACCCTGTGGCCCCAGCAGGACACAGCACGCTGTGAATGCGCGGCGCATCCAGTCACCAGGCGAATGGCCCGTGATCCCTGCCTTCAGTGCCTGTGGAAACTGTGAAACCCTGAGATTAACATGACGTGTGTCATCTTCCTAGAGCTGTAAAACAATTCCCGACGACTGCCTCTTGTCGCTTTCACACTGCGTCATGATAAGATATTTCTGTGTAAACACGCCGTATCAACATTGACCTGGGATCCTGCCTCCGGACACGGGGGTTCGTAAATCGGAGAGGATTCCTTGCTCTTCCTCATCATTCCCGAGAGAGTTAAGCTTGTTGCAAAAGTAGCAGCCGGCTGCCCTCAGGGCCTTTGCACGGCTGTCCCCTGGGCCCACAACGGTCCTCCCCTGATGGCTGTACAGCGCCCCGCCCTCCGGGCCTCAGGCCCACGTCCCTTCCTAACCCCCTCGGTGGCTGCTTGCTCTCTGTCCCTGCAGGCTGCGTCCTTTTTCCTCAACAGCCCCTGCTCACCAACATGATATCATTGCCTTTCCTCCTTCTCCTGCGTAGAAAGATCTTCTCCTTTTTGTGGCAAAGATTTTTCTAAAGCCCTGTGCCCTCAGCACCTGAACCCACTCCAAGGAGCCGCTCGATAAACATTTATTGCCTAAAGTCCGCCACTTTTCTAAGTATTTTCTGTGGGTCCTTGAAGACTCTGTTAAAGATAAAAAATACTTTTAATTCCCTGGTCTGGTAGCTCTGGAGAGACGTTCCCGGGGGGCATAAGACGTTGGCCCACATGTTCTTACTGGAGCATCTGCTTTCTGGATCGTCCCTTGTTCTGAAATGGTTTTAAGTTAGCTTACTGAGATTTTTTTTTTTTTAAATCGATTTATTTATTTTATAAGGGGGTTGGGGAGAACGCGAGAGAGTGGGGAGGTGCGCAGAAGGACGGAGAAGCTCAAGCAGATGCCCCATGGAGCACAGAGCCCGACGCGGGGCTCCATCTCATGACCCTGAGATCACGGCTGGAGCTGAAACCAAGAGTCGGACCGCGTCCTCCCACCCAGGTGCCCCGTGTGGTTTGCTGAGATTTTAAAACTTCCACAAGAAACACAATGATTTAAGAGATTGTACAAACAAGGAGGCCCAGGGACAATAAGGTTCTGGAAGTAGGGCACGTGCGGAAGGGCCGCTGGGGGCCAGACACAGAGCGTCCGACCCCGCCTTGCTCACCCGCTCTGCACGACAACGTGGGAGCGGGACCACGCAGACCTCCACCTGACAAAGGGAGACAGAGGAGAAGCGCGCTTGCCCAAGGTCGCCGAGCTGGCACAGGGCGGGGCAGGGGGTGCGAGTCAGCAGGCTCTTAGCCCACGGGACCCCCCACCCCAAGGCGCACTCGGCCTTGCACCAGATTGGAGAACGTGGGGCTCCACTGCGCATGGCCCATCGCCCTAACGCCTGCTCCAGGCACCGCCCCAGGTTGTCCCCAAGACCCCCAGCAGCCAATCCTAAAAGGAAACAGGAACCACAGCCCCATTCAGACCGTCCACAAAATATGACCAAGCCAGTGGCTCAGAAGGTAGATGCCTGAGACCAGCGGTCTTCGGGGCATGAGGGCAGACGTCACTTTCCGGGACTCCGGGCCCCTGGCTGTGGGCAACAGCAGTCCACCGTGGTTGTCTGGATGAGAACATGATGGATGGCCCCGTGAGAGGCGGGAATGAAGGGAAGGGCAAGTCTCCCCACTCCGTACCTTCATGGCAAGATTCCCTGCCACGGCCCACGGCTGCCACAGCCCATAACCGAGCCCCGAGGCCCGAGGCAGTCCTTGCCATGCCCTCTCCGGACCCAGGCCTGGTGCTCACAGGCAGGTCTGAGCGGCCACACCGGAGTCCTGTGACCTCGACCCCCGCCACCAGGGAGCTGAAGCTGGAGGGCTGGCCACCACTTTACAGGAGAGGGGCTCCGTATCCCCCAGCATCCCACCCAGGGGATCCCCAAGTGGGAAAAGGAGTTAGTGCCGGGCAGCCCTTTCCCAAAATGACCAAAGCCCACCCACCCTCCCTAAGGAGACCCCAGGAAGACCTCTGGGGCCCACGTGCTCTCACAGTCTGAGAAGCCGGGGGCTGAGAACCTGGTGTCTTTCTGCAGAAACGAGGCCCCTGAGAGGAAGGAACTGAGCCAGACCCCAAGGGCAGGCGCCCGGGCCTCCCTCTCGGGCCATTCGGGCTCCTCCAGCCCAGAGGCTCCTGGGTCCTGGGGGCCCAGAAGGAAAGCCCCCCCTCCAGTCGCTGGGAGTGTGCACACCCGTCTTTCAGGGCTTCCTCATGCATGTGGCAGCTGCGGGACACCTGCCCCGGGCCACGTGCTGCAGACGGGCTCCCAAGTCCTTCCCCGCGAGCCGCTGGGGGCTGCCCACCAGCTGGGCGACTTGCGCGGCACGGCCGGCGGCTGAAAACCTCCTGGCTGGCAGGAGCACCCTGCTCGGTGTTCATTTTAGCTTGTCCTGCTGTGTTTGGCTCATCAAGCCGCCGGCGTGGCCCGAGTCAAAGCCCGGACCGGAGGTACAGCCTGAGCCTCGCTCCATCCGGCCCGGGCGCCCTCGCCCCCCTCCGCTCATGCCCTGGGAGAAGGGCGGGGAAGGGGGAGATGCTTGTCACCCCCTTGGCCGTCGGAGCAGAGGACCGACTGTCTGTCCCTCTGGCCTCTCCCGCGAGGGGAGGCTCCGGCTCCGAGGGCCGCAGCCCTGTCCTCCAGGCGTCTCCTCGCCTCCTGTGGATCCCCCGCCCTGACCCGAGCCTCTGTGTGTCCTTTCATTACACCTGGTAGGGGCTAAATCGTGCCCCCAAAGTCCTATGTTGAGGGTCCCGACCCCCAGCACCTGAGAATGTGGCTGAATCTGGAGCCTCTACAGAGGGGATCAAATTGAGGCGGGCTCCCCGGGGTGGCCCTGATCCCGTGTGACCGGGGTCCTTGGAAGAAGAGGGGATCAGGACACAGACCCGCACGGAGGGATGAGCCTGTGAGGACGCGGGGAGCACGGCCGTCCACACATGAGGAGGGAGGGCTCAGGGGGACCTGCCCTGCCCGCACCTGCATCTCGGACATCGGCCTCCAGGACCGGGGGACACCGAGTGTCTGTCGTGTGAGCCCCATCTGTAGCCCACTCTCCCCTGCTTCTCCGGGTCTGGGCAGAGCCATTGCCCAGAGTGAAAAGGCAGCCACCCAGCTCCCTCACAATGCAACTAAATCCTTCGGGTTGAAGAGCCAAGGGGGCTTGGCACCAGCTGACCTGTCACGCGGGCCCCGGAGCAGGTGATGATCTCAGAGTCCTGCCCGGCACACGTGCCCCGCGAGCCAACACCGCAGGAACAGTGAGCGCACGGCGAAGGCTGAGCCGTGCCCAAGAGGGGCTGGTCCTGCAGAATCCTCCCCAGGCCCAGCGCCGAGAGCCCAGTGCACGAGCCCTGCAAAGCCGCCTGGGCCTTAGGCAGAAGGACACACACCCGAGGCGAGCAGGGGGGTGGCAGGGTGCAGGGTTACGCTCTCCAACCCGACCGCAGTGGCCAGAGCAGCAGGCCAGCCCACCCTCCTCACTGGCCCAGCCCTTAGCCCTGAGGCTGCATTCGGAGACTTTAAAAGCAAATGTGTCCTCCGGGAGGCAGAAGGGTGGCCTGGGGACATGCACTTACTCTCTTTTCAGGGACACTGGAAGCTGACTCCTGGTCAGGCCTGTCCCCTGAGACGATGGTGGCTTTGTGGGCCCCACCGCCCCGGGCACTGCGGGCAGCAGGTCCTCCCAGCTCTGAGCCCTTTGGAGATAACTGAGCTGGATTTTTCCTTCTCGGATTCCCTCCCAAGATCTGGGAAAGCCTTATCTCGGGAGCCCGGGGGAGACGAGGTTTTGTGAGCTGTCTGGTCTCACAGTGCCTGTCATTTGTATACTGTGGCCAAGGGAGACTCAAGGAGCCGGGCTAAGAGCGGCTGGAGGGACGGCGGGGCAGGCGGGGGTCCCCGAGGATAGCTAGACCTGGTGTTCTCTTTCCCTGGGAATCCCGATCCCCCAACCCACACTGAAGAACAGGGTGAGGCCTGGGGACAAAACTGCTCTCCTGGGCAAAACCCCACAAGGACACAGAGGCCTCCCTTCCAGTTCTTAGGAGGGCCCGCCTCTCGGGCCATCTGATGGGCGATGTGCCAGGCAGGCACCCCGATCGGATGTCAGTGTCTCCAGTTTTTGTGGGCAAAGCCCACAGCCTTAACAAGCAGACCCCCCGCGGGATGGCAGGCTGGCTTCTAACTGTTCGAACACCACGCTCCAGGTGAAGCCGTCTTCCTGTCCCGAAGCCTTTTGTCACCGACTTCTGGTCATCGCCACTGAGGGAAGGCAGCTCGCCTTGACCTTTTGGGGGGAAAGAAACCACCAGATGTGTTGAATTACAAAGGGACTTTCTATATAAATCCATCATCTTTGAACCACTTAAAAACATAGCCGGAACCCATAATCTCGCCTCTGGTTTATGGCCAAGAGCCTTGGCACTGGTGTTATTTACTCGGAAAAAAAAAACCCCAAAAAACCCAGGCTGTTTATTCTTTGATGAGGCATTGAGCATAAATATTTGCACCATTAATTAGAATCTGTTTAATTCCCAAAATTCGAGCGACAGGAGCAGCCTCTGAGGGTAAACAGGCCGCAGGATGTTAGTCATACCTGGAAGGCTGCGAGGGGAGCATCTCCCTCCGGCCCTCCGCCCACCTCATCCCACAAACAAACAAACAGGCGGAAGGTTGAGGACAGGCCAAGGAGCCCCAGCCGGATTTCAGACACAGCACATTTAAGGGACTAGATAGAATGTTTTTCTATTGTTTCCATAGCCTTCTTATTGTTCAGGTCGTAATGTGCTGAGTCCAAACAGAGGGTTGGCATGGTGTGGTGGAAAGCATTCTGGAGTGGACTAGAAGGTTCTAGAATCCACTGGGCAGCTGCGTGGATTCGGGCGAGTGGTTCTCGCGGGCAGGGTATCCGCTTCCTCTGCTGTCAGCGGGGATGAGAACCCACGCCCCCTACGGTTGAGGCAGCTCAGATGTCAAACAGCAGACGGGAGTCCCGCGTGGCCGTGGCACCCGAGAGCTCCAGGCCTGTGGCTGTTTCCCCGGCCACAGCGAGGCTCACAGAACCTCGCCGTCCTGCACGGAGGCCACTCTTTCTGGCATCTCCCCAGATGCAGCCGCCCCCCCGCCCCGCCCCGTCACGGGTGTGCCGCTACTTTCGGTGCAAAGGGAACCAGTTTAGGCAGCACAGGGACTCGGGCGGCGGGGCCCTGCGGCGCCCGGTGTAGACACAGCTCAGTCTTCTTGGTCTCTCTTGGTCACTTGGAGTACGCCCCAGGCAAGTCTCGGCTTGGTACCAGGAGGCCTGCCGCCCCTCCGGGCAAGAGGCAGGGGGAACAGGAAGACTTGGGGTCTGAGGCAGAGAGAGGTTTGGCTTGGGAGCATGGAAAGTTCTGGAGACGGACGGTGGTGACAGCCACACAACAGTGTGCGTGCACTTAGCGCCACAGAACTCTGCCCTCCGACGTGGCTAATGGTACCTTTCGTATCCTGTGCATTTTACTGTAATTAAAAAATAAAAGTAACAATGAAAAGGTTACTGAGAAGTGAGCTGGGTTGAAGAAAATAGGAAGGAGGATCCCGGTTCAGGCTCAAGTCGGGGCATGGGATGGGATGGCCAAGGTCTGGGCAATGTGGGGTTTCCAGCCTAGAGCCCAGGGCTCGGCACGGGCTCCGGGCTCCGGGCCAGGCTGTCTGGGTTCGAGTCCCCGGCCGGCACTCACACCTGTGTGACACCCGCGCTCTGAGCCTCGGGCCCCTCAGCTGGAAGGGGGGATGGGACAGAAGGGACCACAGGAAGCTGATACTTATCAGGCATTTGGAACGGGGCCCGGCATCCAGTAATGCTGTCTTAGTGCTTCATAAATAGACAGACTCCCGAGGCAAGCGCGGACAGGTGGCTTCCCGGGTCTGGGGGCCCCTCTGCTGGCTAAGCCCATGGAGACAGACCCCCTCGGGAGGCCGACCCTCTGTGTCTGCCATCGGGAGCCAAAGGCTGTCCAGAAGCCTGTGCTTCCTTCTCCCCAGCTGAGCTGTCTGTGCCGCTCAGCCTTGCCCGGGACCCTCGGCTTTAATGGGGCTTTAACGGGACCCCTTGGAAGCAGCCCAAATGTCCATCAGTGGGCACATGGGTCAACAAACGTGACAAAGCCGTACCACGGAATATCACTCCATCATGGAAGGGAACGACATTCTGATCTATAACACCAATGAACCTCAAGAAAATTACGAAAAAGAAATCATGTGTGAACACCGTTAAGAAAAAAGAAACAGTGTGAGAGGAGCAGTGACCGCAGGGATGTGGAATGTCCAGGTCAGGGCCATCCACGGTGACCGGGAGCAGCCGTGGCTGAGGCTGGGGGGCACAGTGGGGAGAGATGCCATGGGGTGTGGGGCTCTACCGGGAGGGATGGAATGTTCTGGAACCAGACAGTGGCGAAGGTCGCACATCAAGAATGTACCAAACTGTCCACTTTGAAGTGGTTCATTTCATGTCATGTGGATTTCACCTCATCCCATTGTGTTTTTTCTTTTTATCTTATCAAAAGCCTCACCCTGTCCTGCTGAGGGCAGCCCCCCAGAGCCCTGGTCTGATCTGGCCACACTTTCTGCCTTGTCACTCACCGGATGCCCCCCACCTGCCAGGCTGGCCTGGTTCCTCCTGCTGCCCCAGCTCTGCATCTCCTCCTGGCCTCTGCCCTAAAGCCCGCCTCCATCCAGAGAAACCCAACCTCCCTCTGTTGGCCCGCAGGTCAGGGGCCACCGCCAGCCCCCAGCTTTGTTGGGAGCGACTCCCACCATGTGACCCCAGCATGATACAGACAGCGGCACCCCTCCAAACCAGCCCTTACAACTCACCAGGTTCTGGGCTGGAAGCTGGATCCTCTTTCAAGCTTTGCAAAACCTCTCGAAGAAGCAGCCTCTGCCAAGGTCCTCCCTGTAGAGACACAGACTGAAGTTCCAAGAAGCAACTGTCCGAGCCTGGGGTCCCAGTCCCTTTGGGACCCACTGCGAGGCCCCAGGCTTGTCCCTTCCGACTGCACACCAGCTCTGGGGCCAGGACCTCCCTTGCTTATCGTACACCCCACCCTCCGCCAACCCCGAGTCGGGGCCCTACCCACAGCAGGTGCTCCATGCCCCAGATTGAACTGAGAACAGACTTCCTGAGATCACAAGAAGCCACTGGTTGACGGACCCACGACCATGTCTGTATTCAGCGGATGGATGACAGAATTTATGTGGCCTTCGGGCGTATCCTGGCTTCTCCAAGGGTCCTCCTGGGGAATGGCGGGGGATACACTGAGTTCTGCAGAGGGGGTGGCTTTAGGCGCGGTGACACTCAGCCTGTCAAGTGAGCTCCGGCCTCGGAACTGCTCCTGAGCAGCGTTTGGGAGCCGTGGAGACCCCAAGTGCTGCTGCCTCAGTTGTGGGCTTGCCCGGTGTCTCCAAGGAGGCCCCAGAGTCTCTAGTACGGCCCTCCTGTGTGATAAGGCCCAGGCATCGGGGAGACTGAGCCTGTCCCAGTGGGCTGGGCCTCACCCTGCAAAGCCTATTTTAAACCTGGGCCAACCCCAGGGCAGAAGCACTGGCCCAGGCCTCGCCAGGAGCTGCCTCCTCCACTGCCCTCCCTCCCTTACCGCCGAAAAGGGAAACCGTGTCCCATAATTACAAGCATGGCATGGCGTGATTATCCCCTTACCCTATAATGATGGCTGTCACAGAGGCGTGCCACCTCCCCATGCCAGTCCGACTTGTCCGGCTCTGCTTTTGATGTAAACATCTTCCCGACACAGGCAGGGCGCTCCTGACTGCCCGGGGTCCCGCAAAACGGGCTTGTGGAGCCCTCGGGGCCCCTCCTCCCGAGGCACACTCTGCCCGCTCAGACCCCGCGAGAGCCCCCCTTCTCCCCAGCCTGCCATCGTCCTGGCACAGCACCGTTTACCAACTTCACCGAAGCCAACCTTTGCAGAAATGAGCGAGTTCAGGTATTTACTAAAATATCTTTTCCAACTGGACTGGATCAAACATCGTTTTAAACAGTCTGGAGCTCCGGCCGGCTTTTCTGCATACGCTGGAGTGGGCCGAAGGGTTTCACATCAGAGCACAACTTAACCGGAGCCAAGGGGATGAAAAGAAGAAAAATAGCTTTAGCTGGAATGAATCAACATCTATTAATGGCTGTTTAACATATTTCTGCTAATAATAAGGCATTAAATAATGTGCATTTGAACGTTGGCTAAATATACAATAGGCCAGCCCTTCCCCCCCCCAGAAAGGTAAACAATGATGGCTAAAAATAGCTCTGGTACCTATTTACATTCTTCCCCCCTGAGCTTTTTTGGTTTATAGTTCATGGTTCCAGGGGTTAGAACTCTAACATTTTCTCTGTGTATTTATACAACTGGGCTGGTGGTATGTACCACACTGGCCATCAGACTCTTCCAAGAAAAATGAGTCTTTATCTCCGCTCCTGCACGGTGGTGGTTTGGGCCAGAGGCAAAAGCTCTGCGAAGTCCGTGTGGCCCCAGCCAGGGCCCCCCACTGTACTTGATTGCCATCCACCCTCCACCCCCCAGGGACAGGCACCTGGGGTACGCAGCCCACACCTTTTGGAGCTTTCTGGAAACTCCTCATGGGATGAGCCTTCAAATCCCACCCGGGGCCTCAACTCCCAGCTCCTCAGTGCAGACTGCAAACAAGATAAATACTAAAGACCACAGCAGGTGACCCTCGTCCCTCCTGGGCTGGGAGGAAGAAGGCTTGACTCTCCTCTCGGTGCATAAGGCTTTGGGTAGGGGGAGCAGGGAAGAATGTTCGGCGGGACACATTTCTTTTCGGTTTTGCGGCTACTACCAGTGAGCGTTTCCACCCAGGGCAGGCCTGTGGGGTTCAGGGAGGGCAGGCCGTCCTCAAGGATGCATAGATTCCTTGCCTGTGAACAAAGTTGGGCCCCCGGGAGGGCTGGGTTTATCTCCCGGTGCCTTGTGGGCTGTTACGTGGCAGGTGGTCTGCCGTTCTGGACCAGGCAGGAGCCAGGCTCCTCCTCGGGGTGCAAAGTGCGAGACGACCTTCCCAAAGGCCAGGCTGCCCCCATCCTGCCACCACCCATGCAGTGGTCAGGCAGCGGCTTTCGCCGTTGGTCTAGGCCAGCTCTGCCCCAGAGTTTACTGTGTTTATCCCGGGGTGTCAGGGGTGTGGGCTCGTGGCCATGGGAGGCGCCGAGCCTGCAACTCTCCCAGCTCTCCAGGGTGCCTGCTTCTCTGCTGTCCGGGAGGGTGCTGAATCCCGCAGACCTTGCTTTCTAAACACAAGCAGGGCTGCAGAGTGACACCTGCCCTCCCCACCCCCCAGCCGGCCTGGGGGGTGGGTCAGAGCCCCCGCCCCTGCCAAGTTCTCTTTGCCTTGCTTAACTACAGTCCTCAAGCTGCCGTGGCCCCTACTGGGGACAGTTCACACTTTACCCAGATACCCAAGTTCTGCACAGGCTGGGGCTTCAAGCTCAGGCCAGGCACTTGCCCTGCAACCTCCGTATCTCCTTCCCATCCCTGGGCTTGTCTCCTCCGCTCCGGACAGATGGCCACAGTGATGAATTAGGGTCCCGCCGCCCGGGGGAGGGGGCCGAGTACCTTCCACTGAGGCTGAACCCGGCCACCCCATGCATCTGCGCAGGCCGCGCCCTCTTTCCCTCTGGGCTGGGTCCTGCCGCCCCCCCACCGTCAGCACCCCTTCCCTGGCGCCCTCGCTGGGGGCGCCGCGCACGGCCCCCTGGGGCCCCACTGGCCGCCCCCCGACTGATACGGCGGTCCGGGGCGGGTGGAGACGCGGCCGTGGAGCAGGAGGCCGGGGGGCGGGCCGGGCCCGCGGGCCAAGCGCCGCGGCTCTTCTCCAGCGTCCCGCGCCCGCGCGGTGTCCGGGTGGCGGCCGGGGCGTCGCGCTCCGCGCGGGGCGGGGCGAGGGCGGTGTCCGCAGGTAGCCCCGGGGGCGGGGAGGGCGGCGGGACCCCCAGCCCAAAAAGCCCAGGGGGAGGAGCGGCGCGGCGGCCGTGCGCGAGGGCGGCCAAGTTGGGCTCCGGCGCGCGCGGCTTCTCGTCCTGCGTCTGGGAGGAGGAGGGGGACGGTCCCCTCCCAAGCTGGGCTCGACCCCCGGCCCTCGGAGCCGCCGAAGACCTCAGGGGGTGACTTTGTCGCCCCCTCTCCTGGACGCCGCGCGTCCGGGGCGCAGCGGAACCGGGCAGCTCGGCCGCGCCATGCTGGAGGGCGACATCGACCTCGAGGGGCTGTCCCCCAAGGAAGCCCCCGCAGCCCGTGAGTATCCCGGGGCAGCGGCGGGGGGCGGGGCGAGGGACCCTGAGCGCGGCGGCGTTGGCGTCGGGACGCCCGGGGACGGCCGCTTCCCCGGGACTGAGCGGCGCACGAGGGGCAGGAGGAGACGGGACCCCGGTGTCCGGTGGCGGGGCCCGGCCCCGTGTTGCTTCCTGGGGAGGGGCGGGGGAGGGGCCTCGGGCGGCGGCGGCAGGTCACTGGGCTCAGCCAGGGACAAGCAGAGGGACCACCGGGGGCCGCGCCGGGCCGGGGGCATCTGCCAGGCCGGCCTCGCGTCCCAGTCCCGGGAGAGCATCTCCCAGCCGTGCGGCGTCCGCGGCCCCGGCGGATGGAAGCTTTTCGGATGTTTTTACAGGCGCTATTAATACACATAATATTTCCGTGCTATTTTGGAGATTTATTTGCGATATAAAGTAACTCCTATGACTTGAAGTCATCATGGAAACTGCGGGGGGACTGCGGGGGGGGGGACCCTGGGGGGGGAGACAAATGAGGTCTGACCGGAGTTGGGAGGGGGAGTCCCTGGCTTCCTGGGCCCCTCCCTGCGCATAAATCACGACCCTGGATATTTTTATACCAATAATTTTAAAATAAATGACCCAAGCAGTGTTTCCTGGATGATTTTCCCTCCCAGTTCAGAGGTTATTGAATAAAGCCCAGAGCCAGTGGGACAGTGGCCGCCGCTACCACGCTGAGCCCAACCCTTGGGCAGCGCCCTGGGTGGGATAGTGGGCCCTACAATCAGAATGCCCCTCGGAACTGGGAGCTGCTAACTACAGCATGGGAAGCTCTCCTTCTCACTCCTTCTCCCGGCCTCTCCTCCCCCAGCCCTGCCCGGCAGCCCCTTCTTCTTTCTTTCTCTCTGGAGTCCCATGGAGAAACTTACTGCGACGTCTGCTCCTGAAACAGCCCAGTTTGGCTGCTTTCGAGAAGTGACACTGTGCACTCCTCAAATTAAGGGCTCAGGAGGAAGAGAGAGGGGCCCTGCCAGCCGGAGCGGGGTGCAGGGGAGGGATGGGGGTTCCTGGCCAGGCCGACATGCCGTCTCCAGTGGCCTCCTCGAGGTCCCGGTGGACTGGACCCGTTCTGTAGGCAGCCGGTTACGGGAGCCCCGGACTCCTCTCACCGAGCTCTCACCTCCACCTGCGCACAGAATTCAGCACTGCACACACTTACTCCTTCATCCAACCCTGTAAGGTGGGAGCGGAATCATCCCCATTGCACAGACAGAAAAACTGAGACCGTACAGTCGGTACATGCTAGTTCCAAGCTGAGAGCCGCTCCTGTGAGGCCTGGGCTGTCCCTTACGCTGCTGCAGGCAGAATCACCCACAAGCAGATGCTCCCCGAGGGCCTGCTCTTTGGTCTTCATAGTCTTTAGGTGGGAGGATGGGCCGTATCTCAGCTGGGAGGTTTGGGGGAGCCCTGATGGGTCAGCTCTGAGGCACCGAGATGGTCAGGTCGACTCTGCAGACTCCTCTCCTGCCCCGGGGCTGGGTGCGGAGGGAGGGTCTCCCTGCTTCCTCTGCTCCAGGCGTCAGGGCTCAGAGGAGTAAGACCTTGGGACCCGTGTCCCAATCTCCATTCCTAGCTTGGCCCCTGGTTGCCTTGTCCCAGCGCAGCAGGCGTGCGAGAAACCATGACAGACCCTCCCAGCAGCACGCCACGCTTTAGCTTTTTTGGTCATGAAGACCCAGAGGCTGCCGTTGGCACGTGCAGGCGAACCCCGCTTGGTCTGACCTGGAACCTCTTGCAGTGAGTGCCCAACGCGAGCCCCGGCTGTGCGGCCAGACGCTGTGTGACTAGGGCCAACGTCCTTAACCGCTCTGGGCCTTATCTGTGCATCTGGAGGGTGGTTGTGAGGACGCTTGACCCGGTAGCCTTTCCGCCTGGTGTCTCTGCTCCGCACGAGCACTGGTTCATGGTCACCCTCCCGCCCGCCCTCGTCACCCTAACTACAAGCTCTGGTCCATACGACCCAGGTGCAAAGTTGAACCTGGTGTTCTGTGACTTGTCTTGGGACCAGCCCATTCTTGCGTCCCTAGGGCGATCGATGCCCGTGCTGCTTTCTTGAGCAGCCCCCTCAGTACTTACTCATAAGCTGTTTATTCATAAGCCCCTCCCACAAGGGCAGGTGGAGTTGGGGAGAGGTGGAGGTGAGCATCCCCTCCCCCGCAGCATGTCTGCCCCCCCTCACTCCTGGGCATACCTCAGAACCCTGCTGGGATGTCCCGAGAGCCTGACCACACGGATGGCGTGCTGGGCGCAGAGGGAGGAAGGGAAAGCAGGGGGGCGGGCAGATCGCCAAGTTCACAGAACGGCCCCTTGAGTGCGTGGTGCGTGAATCCCTATTGTGGTACCTTTGCTGCATCACTCTCTCCCTGCACTGGACCCGCTTACAGATGAGGAAACTGAGGCATGGCGACACTGTTGAAGGTCAGATAGAAGCTATGGGCCAGAGGCAGGGTGTGGATCCCAGGCGGCCAGGAGGGAAGGGCGAGTCGTCTCCTGCAGCTTGCGCTCAGCCAACAGCCGCAAAGCGCCTCCCAGGGGCCCGGCCCGCGTCCTGGGGGCTTGGGGACAGCAGACGAAGGCACAGCCCTTGTGAAGCTTTCTTGACCATGGAGGAGAAATATCCAATGTGTTCGCTGGCAATAAGTTCCACGAAGACAGAGAGAGCAGGGAGGGGCCAAATAAGGGGGCAGCAGAGGGCGGTGGCGGGGGTGGGGTGGGGTGGGAGGATGAACAGGGTTCTGGGGATGCCCTCATTGATGAACACATGGGACACCAACCTACCTGAAGAAGGTGGGGGAAGGGCATTCTGGGAGCAGGAACGGCAGGTGCAAAGGATACTCAGGGGGAGGGAGCAGGAGGGACGATCCTGACCACGATGGGCCTCTGGCCACCTTAACCTAGAGGGGTCTGGAGCAAGGAGGAGGGAGGACAGGGGAGGACTTGGGTGTGGCTCCCTCTGGCTGCTCCGTGGAGAACAGGCTGAGGGGCCAAGGGCAGGAGCTGTCCTGAGGCTCTCGCAGGGAGCCAGGTGTCCGGTGCTGAGGGCGTGGGTTGGGGGAGGGGTCGGGCTCTGCATGTGCGCTGCTCACGGAGCCGGCAGGAGTAGCCCACACATCGGATGTGGGGCCGAGGGTCAGAGAAGCCTGAAGAGAGGGGGCGTGATTTTTGGAACAGGAAAAAACGGGTTTGTTTGTTTTTTCCAGAGTCGCAGGGGAGGAGGTAAGGGAATTGTGTTTGGGTTATTTTGTTTGGCTTTTGTTCTTTTAAACTGATGTTCAATATATACAACATTTCAATCGTCGTAAGGGTATATGGGCACCCGTTACCTTCAGTGTTGTGCAAGCGTCACCAGCATTTCTAAAACCTTTGCACCTGCCGTTCCTGCTCCCAGAATGCCCTTCCCCCACCTTCTTCAGGTAGGTTGGTGTCCCATGTGTTCATCAATGAGGGCATCCCCGGAACCCTGTTCATCCTCCCACCCCACCCCACCCCCGCCACCGCCCTCTGCTGCCCCCTTTATCGTCCCAAACAGAAACTGAGCACCTGTTCCGCAGTGGGTCCCGCATCCCCCCGCCCAGCCGCTAGTCACCTCCAGCTCCTTCCCGCCTTGCGCCGTATGTGCCCTTCGGTGTCTGGTATATGACACTTCACGTGCGTTTCAGGGTTGATCCACGTCCTAGCGGGTGTCAGACCCATAATGTTCCCTGGCAGGGAAACACCACAACTTGCGCACCCATCCATTCCATCCGCCGCGGACACTTGAGGTGTTTGCTTTAGCTGTTTGCGAATATGGTGCCGCTGTGAGCATTTGCATGCGAGTTCCAGTTTGTGTCCCCGTTTTCAGTCATTTGGGGTGTTCACCTAGAAGGAGATAAGCTCGATCATGTCTTTAGCTTTTTGAGGAACCCCTGACTGTTTTCCTCAGGGGCTATACGATGTCACATTCCCACCGGCCATGCACAGGGGAGTTCCAGGTTCTCCACATCCTCTCCAACACTTGTTATCTTGCTTTTTTTGGTCTAACTGCAGCCATCCTACCAGGTGTGAAATGCTGTCCCGCTGTTTGATTTGATTAGTGACCTAATGACTACTGAAGTGTGTATCTGTTCACTGGCTATTTGTATGTGGTCTATAGTCTTTATTCAGTTCCCTTGCCTGTTTTTGTTTTTTAATGGGTTGTGTGTTTTTTCATTGTTGAATTGTAGGAACTCTTTATATTCTGGATGTTAAACCCTTACATACAGGTATATGATTTGCAAATATTTTCTCCCATCCTGTAGACTGTCTTTACTTTCTCAGTAATATTCTCTGATGTGCTCGTACATACAAAGAGTTTTTCTTCTGTGCTGTGACTAATAGAGGAACTATCTTGTACCACTATAATTTGATGCACAGTTCACTTTGATTTGAAGAAATGTAGATGATCCTCCTTCTTTGGGCCAGTTACAGCGCCAGGGGCTGGATAACAGGATAGCCAGTACTTGCTTGCACGGAATTTATAGCCCATGTAGGTTTACATTGTGGAAGCTTCTTGATTTTGTCTAAGTAAGCTGTGTATGAGGAGGATGGTCCATACCAGCAGCCCCACCCCCCTCACCTCTGAGCTATTGCCTTGGGCAGGGAGGAGGGGTTCAGATCTCACTTCCCTTAGAGCACATCAGCAACTGATCAAGCTCAATGGATGGATGGGTGGGTGGATGGATGGATAGAAGGGTAGGTGGGTGGAAGGATGGATGGATTGGCAGGTAGATGGGTGGGTGGATGGGCGAGTAGATGGGTAGATGGATGGATGGGTGAATGGATAGACAGGTAGATGGGTGTGTGGATGGATGGATGGATGGTTGGATGGGTGGGTGGTTGGATGGATGGGTGGGTGGGTGGAAGGATGGATGGATTGGCAGGTAGATGGGTGGGTGGATGGGCGAGTAGATGGGTAGATGGATGGATGGGTGGATAGATAGAGGTAGATGGGTGTGTGAATGGATGGATGGATGGATGGTTGGATGGGTGGGTGGTTGGATGGATGGGTGGATGGATGGATAGATGGTGGCTGACAGTTTTTGCTGGCATGTCCTCTTCCCAGGCATTATTTCAAGCCACTTCCTTGCATACTCATTAAATAAGGAGTAGTATGAGTCCCTTTTGAAAGAGGAGGGAACTGAGGCCTAGAGAGAGCATGTAATGTGCCCACGCTCACATGGCCAAGAGCTCCCAGTCCGTCGGGTGGATAACCACACCCGGCTGGGCAGGGGAAACCTGGAAACTCAGGCAGAGTAAGGGCAGCCCGTTAAAGACTGGAGCTGGGTCCCAGCCAACTCAGCGGCTGCCTCCGCAGCTCACCAAGAAGAAGGCCTTCCTCTGTGGGGGCTGTGCGGCTGTAGGAGCCCCAGCAGGGGGCCAGGTACGGCTTGAGAGATCTTCATAACTCCAGCCCCTGCCCCGCACCCCTCCTCGGCCGTCCCAGCCCTCAGCCTTCAGCCCTGGGAGCGTTGTTGGAGTTGTCGTGCGGCGTGATGAAGTGTTATAAAAGCTTTCCAACCCTCGGAGATCCATTTGACAAGGGTCACATGGCTGTTAGGTGGATAGATTACTGGTTTCGTGCATTTAGCCCCAGGAGGGGCCTGCGTGTGCTGTGGAGGCTTTGCCTGGGGACTCAGCTTAGCTTTCTTGTCGCTCCCCTCAGGCCTGTCATTTGGCTGGGCGCTGGGTTCCCACCCGGAGTCCAAGCCCCTGGGCCCCGCACGCACCCCCTCCACTGCCGCGGGTCAGCAGAGAAAGCCCCGCCTCCAGCTGCACCCCCGTTTGCCTCTGGGCACGGTATGCAAACATCACCCTCCACACTCAAGGCTTAACCCTTCCCTTTTACACTCGGCCGGAATTATTTCTGCCCACGTACAGCCCCTGGTGTCTAATGACTTCTGATGCTTTTACATGGCACTTCAGGGAAAATGTCTGAACGCCCCGTTGGCGGTGGAAATGGAGCTTTTGACATGAGCGCTCGGGGAGAAGGCGTGATGGGGCTTCATTTTTATTGTATTGTGTTTCCCGGACCGGGAGCAGCAGAGCCGGAGCCGAGCGGGGCGTGGGAGAGGCCCGGGCTGCAGACTCAGTCTGAGCGTGGTGTTGGCCCCCGGACCCCCCGCTCTGCTCTCCGTCGGGGCTCCCATCGCTTCGACGCCTGTGAAGGTCGCAAAGCTAGGCATGGTGCCTCATCCCCACATCGGCCCTTGGCCTGGGCTGGTCCATGCTGGTTCCCACGCACAACTCAGACCTGCCCAGTGCTCTCCAAGCCCGCGGCCACTTTCGCCTCCACACTGCCTGGCCATCTCACCCCCTCGGTGCCCTCCTCACCCTCGCCCAGCCCCAGCCCTGCCGGTGGGGCCCACCTGCCTCCAGAGTCCCTGCACACGCCTGGCTCTTGACCCGCCGCCTCACCGGCCTTCTCGTGGCACTCCAGCCCCTCATCCCTGCGGTCTTGGCACACACAGCCTCTCGGCCTGGAGCCCCGTCTCCCCCTTCGTGCTCTGTTTTGCAGAGGACTATGCAGTTCTTTTGTGGAATGTCCCTTAATTGGGATTTTTTTTTTTTCTTCCTCAGGCTCAGACTGGGGTTGTGTGTTTGGGAGGAAGGCCACGGGGTTCAGTGCGTGCCGTGGCTTCGGGGCACATGCTGTCCACGTGCCCTGTGCCTGTGATGTTGACCTTGCTGGCCTGGATGAGATGGGGGTTGTCAGGCTTCAGGCTTCCATCAGACAGTTCCCGGCTTCTCCTTTAACACTGGCGTCGGGAGTGCTGGGACTTCTTAGTGGGCCACGGTGCAGGGGTGGGGGGGTTAGATCAGAACCCTTAGCTTATGGATCCATCCTGGCTGGGTTTCCTGAATTGGATCCTCCGTGGGCTCCTTTTTAACTGGAGCTCCAACACCAGCCCTCCCAGCCCTGCCAACACCACCAACAGTTCGCCGTGGCTGTAAATTCAACAATCTATGACTAAGAATACAAACAATTTAAGCTCTCGCTTGGCCAGACCTCCAGGAGAGGTTAGAAGCAGAGCAGTAAATTGAGTCCTGGCCTCCACTGACCACCTCATTACAATACAGACTCCCCAGCCTCCGCGTCAAAGGGGAAATTGTTAAGTAATTATGTCATTGAATTTAATAAGTAGGCTTTGGAGCAGGTGCTTTTCTGCCCTCGAAGAGCTATTAAGTGTCCCAGATCCCCTCCAGAGACTCCTGAACGAGAACACCAGAGCCAACACCCTCACTTTCCTGGTAACAGAAGGAAACCATGGCTCAGAGAGGTTGAGCGATATTCCTAAGGTCACACAGCAGGTTGTGGCAGAGGAGGGACCAGAGCTCACGTGCTCTTTACTCCCAAGTGCTCCTCTCTCCCTTCCTCCTAAATACAAGGAGGAAGTTAGCATGTAAGGGTACTGAGCCTTGGAAGTCCCTGCAGCAGGCCCCATGAGGGACCAAACCTGAAGACTGGCCGAGCGTCGCTTGCTTTTTGTGCCGCCTGGGAAGAGACCCGTCTCTCCAGCAGAATGTCCGATGAACTTCTCTGCTGGGGTTCAGAGAGCAGCTAATGCGGAAACATTCCCAGCTCCCCGAAGCCTGGGACCCTGGGGAGTAGGCAATGCCCTCATGCTGGCCGGCAGGAGATGATGCCTGAGACCTGAACCAGGAACGTGGGTTCACGCCCCTCATGTAGGCTCTCCCAGGGACTCAGCTCCCTGGGGTTGGGGGACCCAGGGGCAGGGTTTAAGTGTTCGCTCCTATTCCCAGTCCTTTCTTGGAGGGAGAGGCTGCAGGTGTGGTTGAATCAGCAAGACCGCTGGGCCCACGTGGAGAACATGGAAAGTCTCACGTGGAAAGTCTCAAAGCACGCCGGGGCCGGCTCATGTGTCATACTTAATTCACTTTTTGTTGTTAAAAAATACCATGCTTTGTCCTCCCATCCCCCAAAGAAGAGATTACAGTCAGTTTATACGTGTGGATAAAATATAAGAAAATAGCATAGATTAACACCATGACAAAAAAAAAAAAAAAAGTAGGAAGCCAAGAATGGAGCCCAGAAAAAGCCCCGGGTCCAGCAGGCAGAGAACCCAGACCAGCTGGTCAGACAGACCACAGGACCGTGAACTGAAAACTGACCAGTGGCTCAGGAGGGGCTCTCCCCAGCCACTCCCAGACAGCAGCCCCGGGGCCTTTGCACATGCAGTGCCCTGCGCGGAAGCACGCTCCCTCTGCCTGCTTCTCATCTTCTTGTCTTGAATGCCCTCTGACAGAGAGACCGTCCTCATCTGCCCCGCCCCCAGGAGTGCCCACTCCCCACACACCCCACTTTGTTCCCTGTCCTCCACAGCTTTGTTGGACTTCCTACTTCAACGCTTTAAATTGAGTGTCGTTGACATACAGTAAGGGGCCCAGTCTCAAGGGCACGCTTCCTTCAGTTTTAACACAATCCATCCATCTGTGTCACCTACACCACGTGAAGATATGGGATATATTCTTGTATTCTTGTCACCCCCAGAGAGTGGCCGAGTGCCCAGTCCCTCCCTACCCTCCACCCCGTCCCTGTGGAATAACGCTAAGCGTCTCTTCATGAAAACATACGGTGTCACCTCTTCCTGAGTCCGACTTCTGGTGCCCCACACAGTGTTTGGTGCCTAGGAAAGTGATGGGGGTGTGGCCACATGCACCCCATTGTATGGCTGCACCACGGTCTGTGTATCCATCCTCCTGGAAAAACTGATTGTTTCCCGTTTGGGGCCGTCGTGAAGGAAGCTGCAAGAAACAAAGCTTTTTGTGGACGTCTGGAGTCCTGGGTCATAGGATGGATGTGTGTTTGTTTAGGAAACCGCCATGCGGTTGGCTGAAGCGCTCCCACGCTTCCCGTCTGCCCCCAGCAGTGTCTGAGGATCGCCGTGGGGCGTTCCTTCACGGGGCGTGGACTGTGCTTCATCCCGGACGGGACAGGTGGGCGAGGATCGCATCTCCTGTGCGTCCCGAAGCCTTAGCACCCGGCACAGGCACGGAGGAGGTGCTGGGAAACGTGTGACTTTTTCTGAGGCTACTTGGCCAGGGACCCATGGGTCTCACTGAGCATCAGGTGGCTGGAGTCCCTGCCCTCCTGTGACAGCAGAGACGGTGGTGCCTGGCGGTGCCAAGTCCGCTCGGAGACAGCTGGACGCAGCCGAGGGAGTATCTGCTAACAGGGCCAAGGGTTTCGTCGAGGGCAGGGCAAGGACGCCCACGTGCCCCCATACAGGATGTCCTGCACTGTTGCTTTCTGGAAAGGTTCTGAGTCGGCTGTCACCGGACACTTGCCTCGGCCATAATCAAGTCCCGGGAAGGCACTTACGGAGAACCCCCCGGGGGAGTCTTCGCAGGAAAACCTGTAAATGGGACTCTGGGAACTGAGTCTTTGGTGGGGATGTTAAAGTGGGCTGTAGCCACGCAAGTGCGCCCGCGGGGAAGCGATCAACCCATAGGTCCTCTGCCTACCTGTAATCGTCTGGAAGTTTCATGGGCGTTTGGACTCCCCTGAGGGGAAGGACGTGAAATGTGTCACCCGCTTGAAGGGGGAAGCTCATCCGTGTGTTCGCAAGAGAGAAGCCTGCTTCCCGTTAATCCAAAACCATTTTATTTATTTATTTATTTTAGATATTTTGTTTGTTTGAGAGCGAGAGAGCAGGCGCACAAGTGGGGGAGCGTCCGAGGGAGAAGCAGGCTCCCCACTGAGCCGGGAGCCCGATGCGGGACTCGATCCCGGGACCCTGGGACCGTGACCTGAGCCCAAGGCAGACATTTCACCAACGGAGCCACCCAGGCATCCCAACCCAAAAGCGTATTAAAAGAAGGAGCCCGGGAAGCGTATGATAAGGCCCTTGTTCAGGGCCCTGGGGAGGGCCAGGTGAAACCACGGTTCATCGCTCTCGTGCACCCGCCCGGGGGGCCAAACTGCGAAGTGCAGAGGATGCCCCCGGGACCGCTCCTGGGAGTGTGAGCTTCTCCTCTGGAAAACCGAAAGGTGGTGTTGGCGATCTCCGAACAGGCGTGCCCTCAGGGGGCCAGCAGCGCCCCTTCGTGGAAGGTACCCCCTGGTTCATCCAAAGCAGTGAGGGGGCCTTCCCCGGTCATTCCAGCCCCGATGTCCGCCAGGACCGGGCCGGGTCCCCAGACACGGCGCGTGGCCACCATGGAGCTGTGCACACCGTGGGGGGGCGTCGCCTGCAACCCACCCCTAGGGTCAGGGAAGAACCGCGAAGACGGCGATGGGCAGGGAAGGCCGGCCACGGACGGGAACGTGCTGTATGATCCTGCATACCGAACAGAGAAAAAGTACGCCTCGGGGATCCATGGACACAGGAATCCAGAGAGTGGTTGTTGCCCTTTGGGGTCCGGAAGAGGGTGGGGCCTGGCCGCAAGCGTATTCAGTTAGCGGAAACTAACAGAGCTGCTCAGGTATATTGTGTGTGTGCGTGGAGGGGGGACACGTCCATAAATGTTTTTACGAAGCCAGGTGGGGACAGAGCCAGAACCCAGTCCTGCTTGAAGCCACCTAAGCGGCCCTGGGGGAAAGCACTTCTGCTGACCACCGCTCCCACCGGGGAATTACGACGTGGCTTCGTCTGCCCTCAGCCCCAAGCTCCCTGCTGAGCGTTGCCTGCTGCCAATCCCTGCCCAAGGGTGAGGGGCCACTACAAGGGCAGCTGGAACAGAGGCTGGGCGGGCTCTGGGACGGCTTCTCCCACGGTGGTCTGTGGAAGGACCGTGGTCCGAGAACTCCTGCTTCCCATGCACAACACCCAGGCTTGTTCCTGGCCACGCTCCTGGCCACGCCACTCGCTGGCCAACGAGTGGAGTGTCCGGGAACCGAAGTCTGAACAGGTGGGAGATCAGGGTTCAGGAAAGACAACTTCCAAGGATGAGTTCTCATGCTGTACAACAAGCATGTGTGTTCTCTTGTGCCGTGGAACAAATTACCTCAAAACCTAGTTCCTTAAAAAAAAAAAAAAACACATATAGTAAGTCAGTTTCCTTCCGTGGGTCCACACTGCAGGAGTGGCTTGGCTGGGTAGATTGGTGATTGGGGTCTCTCATGAGGTTGCCGCTGTGGCGTGAAGGCTCGCCCAGGACTAGGGGATCCGCTGCCGCGATGGGGGCCCTGCGTGCCCACTGGGGGGAGGCCTCAGCTCCTCACCCCGCTGTCCTCTCCGCCGTGTGGACCAGCTCCCCCCAAAGCAGGTGGTCTGGGAGAGGGCGAGGAAGACTCAGGAAAGCCTTTGACGACCAAGCTTCTGTCGTCACCCACGGTCATGTCCATCTGCTCTAGCTGACAGAAGCAAGGACTGAGTCCGGTCCCCGTAAGGGAGGAGGACGACGAGGTCCTTTCTGAAGAGCGGAGTCTCAGAGAATTGGGAGCATGTTCTAAAGTCACCACAGCAGAGCTCCGGGGACAGCAGTGTCCTGGGACCTTCATTCGGCTTAAAGTCCGTGACCAATTGTAGAGTAGAACCCATTGTCCCTGGGCGCCACCTGGCCTGGGGGTCCCTAAGCTCCCCGGGGCGTCGGCCCCCACGCCCCCACTCGGCGCATGGCGCTCACTGTCTCTGAGCATTGCCTCTCCAAACCCAGGCCTGTGGCCGACACAGAGCTGGCGCCCACTCTCACAAGTTGTTGTGGTATCGCTTCTCGAGGCGATTGGACATTCATAAACCCGCCTTCGGTGTTCCGGCTCTGACGGAGGGCCTGGTCGCACTCCCTGAGGTTTTGAAACTCAGCAAGATGGTGGAAGGATTGGCCACGGTCACCAACGCGGGCCCACTGCGTGACTGTCAGGGTGGCTCTGTAAACATCGGCTCGTGAGAAACAGGATGAAGGAGAGAAGCCTCCGTACGGTTGCCGGCTGCTGCACGTAGACCAGCCCAGAGCTCGCTGGCTTCAGGCCACGGCCCTCATGATTGCCCACCGCGGGGCAGAGGCTGACTTGGACCGGCGTTGGCTCATCCCAGTGGGGCTTGCTCATGTGTCTGTGGCCCACTGGCAGCTCAGCTGGGGGTAGCTGGCGGGGGGTAGCCCTACTGGATTGTAGCAAGTGGGCTGTGGGCTGTGGCGACAGCAGTGGGGTGGCTCTCCAGGAGGCCCAGGCTTGTTCCCAGACTCGCGAGGTGAAGCCTACCTCAGACTACCTCAGACTTCCCAGACTACCAAACCGTGCAAGGCCTCAGGGGGCCTGTTGCTCGGCGGCATCCCCGTTGACCAGATCATGTCTCAGGCCAGCCTGGACTCAAGGCATCAAAGTACCTTCTACCTATGTCGGTGGGAAGCCAAGTCCACACAGGCAGGGGCAGCAGAATCGTGGCTTTTCCGGGGTCCACAGCATGTATGATCTTCTTGACTTGATAATAAAATATATATTTGGTAGCATCTCTGTCCACTCAAACATCTTTTAAAAAAAAAGGAAACCTTTGTAAGAGGATTAAAAATACCTGTTTGGAGCCAAGAGCCAACCAACATCACCATGTTGAAGGCCTTGAAAGTGTTCTCACTAAATCTGGGGACCAGTCAAGGATGCCATGATCAGCTCACCAACGCGCCAACAAGAAAACTGGCTGAGACCAAAATAGGTCATTTACCACCCCCAAAGGCTAACTATCTAGAAAAGACAGCTTTATTAGCATCACGAGATGTTCGTTGGCCCCTCAAGTCAACCATGTTGATCAACACTCTGGTGGCTGAGCCTGTGGAAGATAAGCTCTTCCACAAACACGTCTTGACTTTCACACATCCCGGCCACCTGCATCTCAGGGCAACGTGTCATCATTCATTCCCCACACATTTGTTGTGAACCTGCAGTGTGCAGGGTGCTCTTGTGTGAAAAGCCTTCCTGTCTGTAGCCCTCCCCAGGCTTCAAGGAACTTACTACACACTAGAATGGCAGTGGCCAGCTAGACTCTCTCACTTTCTCTCTCCAAAGTTTACACAGGGTTTACACAGGGTGGGGACTTAATAGGTAGTTGGTAGGTGGTTGGATGGATGGTTGGATGAGTAGATGGTTGAGTGGTTGGATGGATGGATGGATGGATATTTGGATAGATGTTTGGATGGGTATTTGGGTGGATGGATGGATGTTTGGATGGATGGATGGATGGATGGATGGATGGATGATGGACGGATGATGGATGGATGGCTAGATGGATGGATGATGGATAATGGGGGATGGATGGATGGATGGATGGATAAATCATAGATGATGGATGGCAGGTGATGGAGCGAATGGAACAGATATTTACACTTGATTCAGTCACTCCAATTCCAGAAATGTATCCTAAGCACAGTGACCATGGGAAAGATAGGGAGCAAGGTCAGCAGCTGGGCTCTGTGCATTCAGGAACCTACTGTATGCTAGGCTATGGGTACGGGTAGGAAGTTAGCTGCAGGGAGAGGTGAGATGGCTCAGGGACAAGAGGACATGGATAAGGACCACAGCTTGTCTCCGTATTAGAACCAAAAATGCCGAGCGTAAGTAATCTCAAGAGGATTCTCCTCCCATAAACGTCATCTTTGGTTTCCTAAATGGTGGCAGTGCCTGCCCAGAGTTACTGCAGATGTCCCCACTAACGTATGTTGGGAGTTTTCACGGGGCCTTCCATGGCCGAGGTTTCAAGGGGCCTTGGGTGCCCACCATGGGAGGTGAAGGCATTCTGGGCCAGAGGCCATGAACTCAGGGCAGGACAAATGTGGGGGTCTGCTGGTGCTTTATGCCCCCACCTGGGTGCAAACTGTTTTACAGACAGAAAAATGGAAGTGGGGCTGCCCCTCGGTCTACAACCACTTCCAATTCAGAAAATGGTTTGCTGACAATTAAAAGAGAAACAGTCCTTCTTTGGTAGCCCCTTCACGTGAGTGTCATTAAAAACTAGGAAAATGCTCTCCGGGACGGGACAGATGCGCTTAAAGTCGGCTGCAGGCGCTGCCGACCGAAAGGCTCTTTAAAGACACGGACCGGCCCTCCTCTCACTCACGGGAACTTTCCATTGTGAAGTCTCTGGAGCTGGTAGCCTCATTTGATTGGTCAACGCACTTGTGAATTGTACACAAAATGAGAAGGGGGGGAGGCCATGGCTTTATTTATAGAAACCTTATGTTTGCTATTCCTCAAAAAAAATAAACACAGCCCACCTCACACTAAAAATACGCATCTGAAGATCAACAATGAGGCCATGTTTGGCCGACTCCATAGAGAAGTGGAGATTTCAAGCCATAGGAATTTCTCACAGACGTTCTTAGAATAATTCTGGACACTGTGCCAACGAGCACTTTTTTCATTAACATTTTAAGCAAATGGCCCCTCCTCCCTGACTCTGACACTGGTACAGAAAAGCTCTGATGTATTAGTACAAGCTGTGTGACCTTTGCCAAGTTGCTTAACCTCTCTGAACTGCAGTTTCTTTGTAGAATGAGCATCTACTTTCAGGGATGCTGCGAGGGGCAAACAAGGTAATGAATGCATGATGAGGCTCCGGATACAAAAGAGATGCTCGGGACCTGGTGGCAATCATTATAATGTACCCAGAGCGAGAATTTTTCTGTCACTGGTTCCAATTCCACAAGTCAAGGGCAGCTCACAGACGTGCTGGTACAAGTCAGCCTCCCTTGGGACCACAGGGTTCAGCCTCTCCCAGCAGCACTGAAAGATGATTGGCCAGGATGAAAAGAAGCCAGGGCAGTCACACGAAAGACAGCCTTATTGCTCCCTGCCTGGTCCTGCTGTGTGGATGTGACCCCTGACCCCACCCTTTCCCAGCCGTGGGACCTTCGCTCCCCTGTAAATGGGGAAGTAGCGGCACCCTCGTTTAGTAGGGTTCAGCGACAAGCAACGAGCTGCGTGCGCAAGCGTCTGGGGTACTCACACACAATCAGTCCTAGCCAGAATAATTATCCACAGTGATCGCATTTTATAAGCTCTCCCTCTCTCTTTCCACGTCACTGTGTTCCAGACCATGTCTGTTTTGTTTACCAACAGTTGCTGCCAACTTGTTCCCACCCTAGAATGGGCCTTCAGCTCTTTTAATTGTGGAAAAAACCACATCGTGTGGAATCTGCCATCTTGACCATTGTCACGTGTGTGGTAGCCACGACTGTGGACATATTATCCCGCGCCACGTTTCTAGAATGTTTCCTCTCACAGAATGGAAGCTCTGCACCTGCTGAACAGAAATACCTCCCCCCCCCCCAGCCCAGCCCTTGGAACCACCATTCCGTTTTTTGTTCCTAATGGTTTGCCGATGTTAGGTACCGCCTATAAGTGGAATCCTGCAGTATTTGTGTCTGGTTCATTTCACTGAGCATCACGCCCTCGGGGCTCACCCACGTGGTAGCAGGTGTCAGATCGTCCTTCGTTTTTGAGGCTGAATAACATTGCGTCGTGTGAATAGACCTCGTCTCCTCTATCCGCTCATCTGCCCGTGGACACTGGGACTGCCTCCACCGCTTGGCTACTGGGAATAAGGCTGCAGTGAGCATGGGTATGCAAATCTGTCTTTGGGATCCTAATTTCAGTTCTTTTGGGGTTGTATCTGTAAGTGGGATTGCTGGGTCATAGGGTAAGTCTATGTTTCATTTTTTGAGGAACAGCTGCACTGTGCTCGCCAGTGGCCACACCATTCTGGGTCCCCACCAGCCATGCACAAGGGCTCCGGGCTCCTTCCTCACCGACGCTCGATATTTTCTGGCATCTTGGCGGTATCTGTCGTAACAGGCATGGGGTCATATCTGGCTGTGCATCCATATGGTGCATATGCATGCTGGCCTCTGTAGCTCGTTTGGAGAAATGTCTCATCAGGTCCTTTGCCTGTTTTATGAATCAGACTTTTTGAGTTTTGTTGTTGACTTGTAGGAGTTCTTTATATAACCTGGATACTAATCCTTTGCCAGATACTTGGGTTGCGCAATATTCCTGCCCCCCACCCCCATTGTGTCGCTTGCCTTTCACTCTGTCGATGGTTTCTATCACTACGTGAAAGTCTTTAAATTCTGGTGTACCCCGTGTGTTTATTGTTGCTCTTGTGGCCTGTGTTTTTGGTGTCCCATCCAAGAACCATTGCGAAGTCTGTGTCATGAAGCTTTGCCCTGTGCTTTCTTCCAGGTCGTTTATAGTTTCAAGTCTTACATTCAAGACTTTGATCATTTTGAATTCATTTTTGGATACGGTGGTAGAGGAAGAGTCTGCGTTTACTCTTTGTATCCAGATGTTCAGTTTTCCTGACTCGTTTCTTGGACACGCTGTCCTTTCCCCGCTGACGGGTCTCAGCTCCGCTGTTGAAGTTCGTCCGACCACCTACGTGAGGGTCATTTCTGGGCTCTTTGTTCTGTCCTGTGGCCCGTGTGTCTGTCTTGATGCCATTACCACACCGTAAGCTGTTAGCTCCTTCTGACAGGTGTGGCATGACCTTGTGTTTGGCAGTATGTGCCTTGAGCTGGTCCCACTTGCTCTCCGACCTTGTGCTAAGCAAGTGTCCTTTAGATTCGGTGGCTGGTGATGGCCATAGAGGCCTTATGAAGGGAGACAGTGCCAGTCCCAAGTGCTGTCCTCAGCGCTGTCTGGGTCACTGTTCGTCGTGGAACCTGCCCCAGCCAGCCTCCCCCAACCCCTTCGGGAGCAGACACCGCCTCTAGGAAGCCCACGGGGATGCCGCGCTTGGTATCCATGTGCCACAGATCTCCCTGGGGGGACATCAAGGAACTGAAGGATGAGTGTGGCCCAGCCAGCATCCACAGTGAGATGAAGTCATGATCCAGGGGAGATTAGTTGTGGGCACAGGCACCCAGACAGTCCCCTTGGGGCTGGAAGCCACGGGTGTGCCCCACGCGTGTCCCCACATGTCTGGAAATGACATGACTTGCAGGTTTTATTAGTTACTTCTCTTAACACCCAGCAGAATTCATGCCAACTGGGGACCAAAGGACAGATGGCACGGGTGGGGCGGTTTCCCTGCATCACTGAGTGGGAGTCATGACAAGCGGGAGCCCACCCATCAGGGGGTCGGAGTGTGCTGCAACCCTTGGGGCAGGGACCTCGTCCGAGCCAACTGAGCAGCCTGGGACATGGTAATGAGGCCCAGCAGCCCTTTCTCAGGACGGGGTAACATCTCTGCCAGAAGCTTCGCCAGAAATTCCTTGCACCTGCCAGCAGAGCTCCAGGAGGCACACAGGGGGCATGGAGGGAAGTGGCAGCATCCAAGGTGGGGACAGGCAAGGACCGGTAGTCATCAGCCTCCTCGGTGTGAGATGGGGCCGGAGAGAGGCCCTTGTCGGGGGCTTGCTCAGGAAGCTGGTGCAGGCACGCAAACCCCATAACCCCCAGCCCAGAGGACAGTCCTACTGGCTCGCGGACCATCTGGAAGATCCCAGAAGGATGGCCACAGCTCTTTCGGGCAGGGCAGGGTCCCCCTGAGGCCTCTCTCCTCGTGTGTGGATGGCCATGCTCCCCCTGCATCCTCATGGGGTCGTCCCTTCATGTGTGTCCTTGCCCTGATCCCCTCTTCTCATAAGGATCCCAGTCCCATGGGATCGGGCCACCCTGCCACCTCGGTGACCCTGTTTTACCTAGTTTGTCTCTGCAAAGATCTTACCTCTAAACATCCACCTTCTACGGTGCTGGGGTCCAGACTCCACCATAGGCATTTGGGGGACTCAGCTCAGCCATAGCAGGGAGCTCTCATGTCCCCCGAACCGCCCAGGAACCCCAGCTGCTTGCCCATAAGCCCTGCCCAGCACTGCTCCTCGAGGTGCGTGGTTTCGAGAAGGCTGCAGAGCTTACTTCGCCCTGCACAGCCCGCAGATGAGGCCTCCTGCTCCGATCTCTGCATCCCGGGCCTGTCTGACCATCATCTGTGCTTGTAATGAGAATCGTTCCCCCCACATAGCGTGACAGATCCCCGGGGACAGAGGCAGTCTATCCGGCTCTCTGCCACACTCCCGGTGCCTCGACGTGTGTCTGCACACAGTAGGAGCTCTGGTAGGAGTTAGCTGGACAGAAATGTACAGGAAGGGCTTTCCAAGCAGAGGGAACAGCATTCCCAGAGCCCTGGAGGCAGGGAGACCAGATGGAAAAGCTGGAAGATACGGATTCTGGCTGGAGCAGAACAGGTGAGGGACGATGGCTGGGTGGAAAATGACCTTTGGGAGTCCCATGGGGTCAGAACATTGAGAGCCCGGTAAGCTAGGTGCTGGGTTTGGGACCCCCCCCCCACTTCTGCCTGTCTGACCTTGCATCTTACAGAGGGGCACCTGCCGTGTGCAGGCTGCACAGACACCCGGGGCCCAAGGACCAGAGTCTCCCCCCATCCCCTCTCTGGTGCTGGGGACATGTCCTCCGTCCATTTTCAAAAAATCCTTTTTACCCCTTTCCATGTAGCTGGAAGGCCTTCTAAGGCAATACCTCACAGTTAGCAGTATTTTTTAGGTGTTCCCAAATTTTAGCACTTTAAAAGCATAAATATTTGAAGAAGTCCACCATTTGCCTCATCGATGAAAGCCTCTGAGATGTATTCTTAGATCATTTCCTAAAATTCAGCAGGCCGCAGAACACTGACTCATTGCTGCAATGTCACACACCTCAGAGCTTCGGTAGATGGCTACAGTAAAACAGTTGTAAGCAGAATTGTTGCTGTGGGAGATGTTTTTACTGGGGATTGATGTCCACCCATCTATCCATTAGTTCATAAATGCATCCATTAATCCATCATCCATCCATCCATTCAGCCGTTCACCCACCTGCCCACCCACACATCCATCCAACCAACCATCCACCAATCCATCCATCCACCCATCTATCTATCCATCCATCCACCCACCCATCTCTCCACCCTGACATCCATTCACCCATCCATCCACTCACCCATCCATCCACCTACCCATCCGTCCATCCACCTACTCACCCCACCCATCCATCCATCCATCTGTGCACCCCTCCATCCATCCATCCATCCATCCATCCACACATCCATCCATCCATCTATCCATCATCCATCATCCACCCATCCATCATCCATCCATCCATCCACCCATCCATCCACTCACCCATCTACCCACCCACCCACCTACCTGCCCACCCACACATCCATCCACTCATCCATCAGTCATCCTTTCATTCACAATAGGCACTCCGGTCTCCGTGTAGAACAAGACAAGTCCTTGCCCTTAGAGAGTTTACGGTCTAGTGGGGAAGACAGACAGTAGGCAGCAATATTTCATTTATTTCCAACTTGGATGGGTGCAGTGAAGGAAAAGTCAGGTGCTTTGAGAGTTTACCAGCTTGGATCAGGAACACTTCTGCATGGAAAAAAAACATGGTTAAGCTGGAACCTGAAGGACTGGTAGGAGTTTGCCAGGCAAAAAGGTGAGAAAGTGTTTTAGGCAGAGGGACCAATAAGTGCAAAGGCACTGAGGCGCGGGAAGGGCTTGGCATGTTCAAACAGCTGAGACAAAGAGTAGCTGTGGCCATGTGATCCAAAGCTGGAGAGGCCAACGGGGGCTCCATCGTGCTGGGCCTTCAAGACCACACTGTGGGGCGCCTGGGTGGCTCAGCGGATTAAGCCTCTTCCTTCGGCTCAGGTCATGATCTCAGGGTCCTGGGATCGAGCTCCACAGCAGGCTCTCTGCTTGGCAGGGAGCCCGCTTCTTCCTCTCTCTCTGCCTGCCTCTCTGCCTACTTGAGATCCCTCTTTCTCTGTCAAATAAGTAAATAAAATCTTTAAAAAAAAAAAGAAATTTAAAAAAAAAAAAGACCACACTGTGAATTTGATCCCAAGAACAGATGGGAAGCCAGAGAAGGATCGCAAACAGAAGAGCACTGTAACCAGTTTTGCCTTCTTGAATCGAGTTTGCGTCAAACATGCCACACATGGGGAAAAGTACACACATCCGGGTACACACACAGGGGTCAGCTTGGGCCACCACCAGAGTGGGCAGCTTGAACAACACGCACTTATCATCTCCAAACCCCGGAGGCTGGACTCTGAGCTCTGGATCCACAGGGATCGGGGTCTGGCGAGACCTCTCCTGTAGACGGCCGCCTTCCCGCCCAGTGCCCCCGTGGCCTTCCTGCACGCGTGAGCGGAGGGCGAGCTCCCTCTCCCTCTTCTTACAAGGACAGCCGTCCTCCGGATGAGGACCCAATGCTTTTTGCCTCATTTAGACTTAATTTCTTCCCGAAAGACTCTTACCTCCAAGTGCAGCCACCCCGGGTGTCTGTGCTTTGCCGTGTGAATGAGCCCGTGGGGACCCGATTCCGTCTGCAGCCGGACAGCTCGGCGGAATTTCACAAAGTGAACAGGCCCCTGTAATTGGCACTAGGACAAAGGACAGGCATAGGACGCCTCTTTGCAACCCCTTCCAGCCCCTGCTGCCCCCAAACCGTGCCCTCCAGCACCACGGAGAGGTTTGCCCGTTTTTTTAAACTGGATGCCTATGGAACCGTGCGGCACACCCTCTCTGGCGTCTGGCTTCTTCCATGTCAGGTCTGTGCGCCCCTGTGGCTCTGTGCCATTCAGTTCAAGTCATTCCTGCGTGGTGCCTTTGTGCCATCCAGCATGGTGTGCCGGTCCTGCCGCCAGGGGTGCACCGCTGGGGCCGTCGGGAGCAGCGCAGTCTGGTCGCACCCCTGCGGCTCCTTTGGTGAGCGCGGGCATCGTCTCTGGCAGGTGCACGCCTGGGAGGAGACCCGCCGGATCCCAGACCCAGGTGGAGCGCTAGTGCGTTATCCCTTGCCGCTTTCCCCAAAATCTCCACGTCAGCGCCGTAAGAATGTTCCAGATGCTCTGTGTCCACATTGCCTCATTGTCATCTTAAAGATCACTTTGGCAACTACGAGGAGACAGGGGGCCAGGATGGGGAGGCTAGAGTTGGGGCTGACCTGGGAGTCTGGAGGAGAGGGGGTGGTGGCCCAGGGGACCCAGACATGTGGGCCGATGGCAGTTGGCAAGCCTCGTGCCCCTGGCTCCGAGTGCCTAACTCTACAAGCGGGCCCGCTGCCCTGGAGGAGGTATGAGCCGTTCTCCGGCCCCCGTGCTCTTTCGCTGTCCATTCCTGGAGCCGCTGGTGGGGTTTTTGTTGTTATTAGGACTGTTTTCTTAAAATCCTCATGCCAAGGAGAAAAACGCAGGTTCAATGCCAGTGAGTTTGTTTCTTGGAAATTTTTCCTATCCTGTTTGGCCCACTTGCTAGATACTGATTTACTGAGGACTTCCCACGGGCAGGCCATGTTTGGAGAATCCAGGGGACGAACTGTGCCCCCTGCCCTGAGGGGCACTGTCATCCAGAGGGGTGCCAGGGTGTGGCCCCTCCAAGTTCAGAAGCATCTCCGTGTGTGTTCCCCTACGGCCGCCGAGGGAGAGGCCTGTGTTCTTGGTGCTTCTGAGGGTGGATGGGACCTCACTCGCTGCCCCGTGTGCGGAGCCTGCCGTGGCTCTGGCTCCTTGCAGCGCCTGACCGCGGGTCCCCACACGGCTCAACGGGCCACCTGGACACCGATCGCTGTCTTTGCTCAAGTCCCGTCTCCCCGGCTCCACTGACCTCCATCAGAGCTCACTGCCTCTGCCGCCAGCTTGCCACGGAAAGATGAGAGCGTTGGCCGTTTGTGATGCCCTTGGACTCTGGGACACAGAAATCCCGGGAGAGGGAACAAGGCAGGGGCCAGACAACCCCACCAAGCTCAGGAGACTTGTTCACAGCCCCACAGCCGAGAGGACCCCTCCAGGGACAGGTGGTCCCTTGTCCCTTCTTGTGAGGTGGCAGGAGGTGACAGAATGTCACCTTGGAGTGGTCTGCTCTAATGAAACCGGTGCAGAAGAAATGGCTCTGTTTCACGGCGCCTCCAATTTGCACGTTCACAAAAGTAAGACGTTGCGGAGGAGAGGGCTCTGGGGAGCCGTGAGTTATAGGAAATCGCAATTGTCTGTCTGTGCCTTTGCCCCCGGATTTGGAGACGGAGTGAGGAGGAGGTGGGCTGAGCCCCCGGGCCTCTGCCCTACTTCTGTGTCTTGATTTCTTACGAAGGGTGGAGGCAGACCCAGGACGCCGAGGGTGGAAAATGGTACAAGAGAGGAAACTAGGACGCTCTTGGGCCCTGGTCTGCTACCTCTGTGCCCAGAGCTCCGGGGGGAGCAGGGTGCCTGCACTCGGCAGCCTCGTTTGTGTTCCTGGACGATTTTCTGCCTGGGCCGCCAGCCCTGTAGAAAACTGGGGGGGAGGTGTCAAGACCTAGAACAGACTGGCTGCGCCCCGGCCCCCACGGGCAAAAGAGAAATGGGGGGAGCCAGCTTCTGGCTTCTGGCTTTGGGCACATTCTCTTAGCAATGGTCCTAGCTGCCCATGGCCGGGCCACCCCATCCTGAGGCACCCTGCCCTGCTTTCTCACTGCCTCTCGCACTCTACACCTCATTTCCTGCCTTTCTCCTCCACTGCAAGGCAGGTCCCTGCAGGCAAGGGTTTTGTCTGCTGCGCTCACTGCCTGGTCCCTGGACCATCCTCCAAGCCCATCCAGCCCTCCCCAGCGCCCACGCATCCCCAGTGTGCCTTAGGTCCTGATGCGGGCCGGGGGGGGGGGGGGCTCGCCAGGGCTGGACCAGGGCCAGATGCCCGACCGCACTCTCTCCACTGTTCGTCTCCCCACCCCAGCGGCACAGCCCAGCATCTACACGGTGAGTCATAAAAGCAAACTCTTGGGGGCCAAAGGAGATTCTTTGAGAGCTCTGAGTCTTGTTTCCCACTTCAGTGAAGGCCTTTCTGTAGAAAAGCATGGGCCTCCGCGCCCGGCTGAGCACCCTGATCCTCACTCCCCTCGGGACATGCCGGCTCCAGGACTCACGCCGTGGCACCCAGCCTGGCTGCACCACGTGCAGGTCTGCTCCAGAGCGAAGATGCGGGGTTCTGCCCGTGGAACCGTTCAGTGCTGTTGCGTGGCAGTGTGCGAGTGTGTGGCAGGGAGACCTGTCCTCACCTGGGAGCTAGGAGGGCTTCCTGGAAGAGGTGTGCCATTGCCATTCATGCACTTATGCATTCATTTGACAAACACTGAGATCGTGTTTGGAGACAGACCTACGCAAGCTTGTGTGGCAGACCTCAAGGCAGGGCCTGAAGCCCGTTCTCATGCACGTCGAGACACAGAGGACAAAAAACAGCCCCACCACCCACCCACCCACAGGCATAAAACGTGAGGCGTGTCCTGGGGGAAAGTAAAGCAGGGACACCAGTAAGTTCAAGGAGCAGAACCCAGCACTCTGGCGGAAAGGACTCATTCCTTCTCCCCCCACCCCACCCCACTGCTCCTTCTAACCTGCTCTGGGTGTGCTGGAGCCCGCTCACACCCGCTCACACCCGCTCACACCTGCTCACACCCTCTCATACCCCCTTCACACCCCTACACACCAGCTCACACCCCACACCTCTCATACTCTTCACACCTCCTCATACCCCCCCTCACACCTCCTCAAACCTGCTCACACCCCTTTGCACTGGCTCACATCTGCTCATACCTCTCACACCTGCATACATCTCTCACACCGGCTCACCCCTCCTCATAGCCCCGCACACCTGCACACAACCCTTCATACCTGCTGACATCTGTCACGCTGCTCACACCCCTCACACCAGCTCACACCCACTCCCTGCTCACACCTCTCACACCCACACTCCCCTTCACACCTGTGCACACCCTTTCATGCTTGTGCACACTTCTCACGCCCACTCACACCAGCTCACACCTGCCCACGCGAGCCAGAGATGTGCTTCCTTTTCCATCTTGGGGTTCAGCGACATCACAGCAGTAGCTGGGACCCCGCCGTGGGGGGGGCGGTGCGTGGACCACAGCACGATTCGCTCAGAGTGGCTATTTGCACTCTCTAGAGCTGGGCCTCCCAGCCCTGGGGTAACTCCAGAGCAGGTCCCATGACTCTCTAGTCACTGTCATAATAAAAGCTTTCCCAGCCACGTTTAGTCACAAAAACTGGTCTCAGGAGGATAACTCGAATGTCCAGTCCCATGTAAGACTTCGCTTAAAAGCACGTTTTCCTTCCACCAGCGAGCCGGCCTCGGAATGGAGGCCTGGGTGTGGGGAGGGGACAGCCGCCTTCCCTCCCCTCCCCGCTGTGTTTGTCTCCCTCTCCCCACCCCACCCTGGGCCCCCGGGACCCCTCGGGACTGGGGTGAGAGGGGTGGGTTGGGGCGTTGCCCAGCTGAACTTGTAATCTCCCTCCGGGTGCATGTTTGAAGCTGACTCTTTTGCAGGTGGTTCTGTGGGTTTTGCAGACCTGGTCATAACGAAAACATCCTGCTCAGACCCCACCCCCACCGCGAGCATCAGCAATGGTGGTAACACACAGGATCCCGTCACTCCGGGCAGGCTCCCTCCCAAAGGCCCGCTTCCCGTCCTTGGCAACCTGACCCCCTTTCCCTCTCTGCTCCCATGTTCACTATCAGTGGGGGACGGTCTCCACTCGGCAAAGCCAATTTCTGAGTACACGTGGGTCACCCCAAGCCCCCCGAGACTCCCTGGGTCTCCCCTGAGCCTCGGGCAAGGAGAGGCATCCTTCACAAGTCAACGTTCTCCCGAGAAACGCTCCTCTCCGGTCACGTTAATTTCATCTCTGCTGCAGCCTTGAGCTTGGTGGCTAGCTCAGGGTCACCATGCTGGCGCTGGTCACCTTCTCGGCAAGGGTCACTAGCCTCGATTAGAACTGGCCACCAAACAAATGATTCTCCACGCAGAGAATGAAGGCAAGAGCCATCTCTGCTAGAAAAACATGCCAGCTCGTTAGTGCGCGTGGGGCATGATGTTTGCGAAGCTGCCAGCTGTTCTCCTCGGGAAGCCTCTGGGCCCGGGCGTCATGCTGAGCGCATCCTTTACAGACGAATCACGTTAGCACCCGGGGATGCACGCCCGGGGGGAGTGCGGCTTATTTTTCAGAGAAGTAAGATGACTTGCCCAAGCTCTCCCATCTGCTAAGGGGAAGCAGGATTCGAACCTCGATCTTCCCAATCCTCAAGTCAGTGCCTAGCGTCACTGCATCACCATAGAATTATGCAGAAAAGAAAAAAAAACAAGCACCAGTCTGCGAAAAGATCAAGAAAGATGATGGAACTTTACAATGTGCCAGACACCGTTGTCCCACTCGAGGCCGGGGCTCTGGGCTTCAACGGGACTTTCAAGTATCCACGTTTCTCGTCTGGCCCGGCCATGCCCAAGGCCCCGTGGGCCTTGCCCGGTGCTGCTTCGACCTATATTTTCACCTCCCCCCATTTCTTTTTTAAGCATACAGATTTCAGTTTTTAGAAAAAAGAAGGGGGTTTTTTTGTTTGTTTTTTGGGTTGGTTTTTGTTTGTTTGTTTTTTTTTGTTTGTTTTTTGTTTTTTTTTAGCTCTATCAGAAGAGATTTAACTGAGACAGAATGGAAAACAAAGTATATTTTAAAATAAACCAACCGCTTGGTTCACATTCTCCCCCGGAACCTCGGTCCATTTAAAGCAGTCTTGTTATTTTTAATGCGTCCACTTCCTCGGCCGCTCCCTCAGTTTTCCCATGTCGATCGGTGGAGAAATCCCAGTGGTGAGATTTACTAAGTGTGGGCCAGTGGCCGGGCGAGGCCTCAGGAGCCGGGCTCTTGCCCAGGAGGGCTCCAGGGACGCGGGGTGGGCGTCCGTAAAATCCTGACCCCGTGCCCTGCGGGCTGTCCCGCCCCGGCCGGGCCGTGGAGCCCGCCGTCAGTGCTGACGTGGAGAGGCGGGAGCGTGTGAACCGAGTCCTGGAGAGCACTCGGAGTATTTTAAACCCGAGCTGCCATCACATGAGAGCTTGCTGCCCCAAAGACGGGAATGTCAAAAAAACAAAAACAAAACCAGGGAGACAGACCCAAGAGCAGGTGTGTTACTCTGTGTTCTTAACAAGCCGGACGGAGAGAACGCTGCTTCTTCCCCGAAAAATCTCCTCCTCCTCCTCCTCTCCCCACTTCCTGTCCCTCTGACATTTCGTTTCGTGGCAGAACGGCCGGAGACAAACAAGGGTTTCCGAGACTGGCAGGTGGATGGCCCGGTGGGAGGGGGTAGGGACGAGGCATCAGCTAGCCCTCTGGGACCCATGCAGGTGGGCTCATCTCTCTTAGCCTCTCCGTTTTAACGAAAAGACTATTCTCCAGTTTAAAAACCAAACCCAACCCAGGAGGTTCGGGACTTGGTCTGGCCCGTGGGGAGGTGGCTCTCGTATCCTCAGCGCCCATGGCAGAGGCTGGCACACAGTAGGTGCTCGATAAGCGCTCAGCGCACGCGTGACCGCGTGAGCGCGTGAAGGGCAGGGTCCTCTACTCCATTCTTTCCCCCACGCTGGGACCCGTCCACACTTAGAGGGCGCAGCAGGCAGGAGAACAGCCTCCCAGAGAGGCCCACGTCCCAATCCTTAGAAGCTGAGAAGATCTTACGTCTACGTGTCAAGGAGAAATCAAGGTTGCAGATGGAAGGAAGGTTGATCCACGGCTGACCCCGAGAGGGGAGCTCATTCTGGGTGATGCAGGAGACCCCACGGGGTCCTTAATGGTGGAAGAAGGAGGCAGGGATGTCGGAGCCAGAGAAGTCACGGCGACCGTGGAGAAGGACCCCGAGCGGAGAGTGGCAGGTGGCCTCTAGAAGCTGGAAAAGGCCAGGAGACAGTGTCCCTTCGAGCCCGCACAAAGAACACCGCCCTGCCAATGCCTGCATGTGGTCTGGCGAGACCCATTTCAGACTTTTGACTTCCAGAACTGTAAGATATTGAATGTGTGTTGTTTTCCGCCATGAAGTTTCTGGTGACTCATTCCAGCAGTCCCAGGAAACTCAATAGGAATTGGGGGCAAGGGGTTCCAAGGCTCCATAGTCCTGTGTCTTTTGGTGCCGTTTTCCCACTCCCAGAAGAAAGGCAGCCCCAGCCTCTGGCCTCTGGAACTGACCAGCTTGGGGGGGGGGGCTCTGGATTAAACCAAGTGGCCTCAACATCTTCGTTGCCCGTCTTCTCAGAGGCTGTGATAAGTGAGGGGTGCCCAGGAGGAAGGGGAGCAGTGCAGCCTTTCCTGAAGTTCAGGGACTGGGCACGCAGTGGATGCTTTGTTTTCCAGCAGGGGTGGGATGGGACCCAGCACTGAGACGGCCCAGTCACTGCCGGCGTCCAGGCTTAGAGAGGTTGGCTTTTGTTCTGTTCCGGTTTCGGAGTCACAGACTCGCGCCCAGACTGCAAGACGACCTTTCTGGGAAGATCTGTTTGTTTTAAGAAATGCCAAATATTTAAGCCATCGCTAAATGGCTTAAAATAATAAAGGCTCTGTTAATGAACTCATGGAGAACTTTCCTTCCCAGAATCTGCATAGGAGTGTGTGTCTCTCCCAAGCCATCTGGGGGCCCAGAGGGGAAGGGCAAGGAAGAAAACTGGCCCATGGTTAAAACTTGTGCTTTAAATTTGGGGGAGTTCACCAGGCAGACCCTGAGTAAGAGAATGCAGGTGGTTCAGGGTAACCCATTCAAGAATGTTTGGGTTACAAGTGACAGAAAACTTAATCCAGCTTCAGGCATAGCTGGATCCAGAGACTCGATGTCTCTAGAGTTTCATCGTTCTCCATCTCGTGGCTCTTCTGTTCTTTGGGCTGGGCCCACCCTCAGGCAAATTCTCCCTCGGTGGCCACATGACAGGTATACCTTCTAGTCTCCACCCTTTGTGGCCCCAGTGGACAGAAAGCACTTGTCCCCGGGGCTCTCCTACCAAGAGTTCCAGGGTCAGCTCTGATTGTCCTGATGTGGGTCTGTGGCCATCTGTAGGTGAGTCACTATGGCCTAGTCACTGTGACTGACCAGAGGCAGTCTGCTTCTGAACCACATGGACCAAGAGAGGATGCCAGTCATTCCTCAAGGAAAACCAGAGTGCCAAAACAGAAGTCAGGAATGGAAGCTGGGCAGAGGACCGTCACATTGTGGGCGGGGCCCACCCCATAGACAATAGCTCCTCTTCAAGGGGTTCCTCAGTGAAACTCAGTGAAACACCCACAGGAGCCAAGACTTCTCTCACCTGATAGGTTTGACTTTGTGCCAAAAGCATCCTCTGCTCTAATTCTTGCAACGAAGCTAGGAGGTCAGGGCTCATGGCCCTCTACAGTTCACAGGGGAGGAGACTCAGGCTGAGTTCTGAGCCAGGACCCCAAGCTCCTAGCCACCACCACTGCCAGCACCTTGTCTGAGGTGCGCCCGTCCAGGATAGTCCACAGAAACCCAGGCTGGGCTGACCGCAGCATCAGGGGTGGGTGTGACCATGGCCAGAGCTGCTTCTGCTGGAGAGGAGGATGTAATCTGAGCAGGTCCTCTTGGTTCACATACGGAGGGACCTGTCTGTTCTTGCGCAGAGAGCACGAGGGGCTACCAGCAACGCTCACACAGGCACTCAGAGGTCAGCAGGCAGGGACAGGTAGCTGCAAGGACTTGGCCCTGCGATGCTGGGCTCCCAAGATGATGGAAAAGCATCAGACGGTCTCAGTTGGAAGGAAAAAGACAGATAGCGAAAATAAAGGTTTCTCCAGGGCTGTTCAGGGAACCCGACAGGCCAGAGTGGTATTTCAGAGCCTGGCTTTGGCCTCAGACTGAAATTCCATGCCCAAGCTCTTTTCCTTATCAGCTGGATGACCTTAGGCAAGTGACTTCATCTCTCTGAGTCTCAGGCTCCTCCCCCAAACAAGGGCATGTGACCAAATATCTGGCCCGTAAGGTGGTGGCAAGGATTCAACAACATCCAAAATCTTAGCACCATTTCATA